>JAZGLO010006654.1:3381693-3404193 GCA_036873155.1 Biomphalaria sudanica | reverse complement strand
GTAGTGCTCCAGTCAGCGCAAGTTACTGAAGAAGTGCTCCAGTCAGCGTAAGTTACTGATGAAGTGCTCCAGTCAGCGTAAGTTACTGAAGAAGTGCTCCAGTCTGCGTAAGTTACTGAAGTAGTGCCCAGTCAGCGTAAGTTACTGAAGAAGTGCTCCAGTCAGCGTAAGTTACTGAAGAAGTGCTCCAGTCAGCGTAAGTTACTGAAGAAGTGCTCCAGTCAGCGTGAGTTACTGAAGTAGTGCTCCAGTCAGCGTAAGTTACTGAAGAAGTGCTCCAGTCAGCGTGAGTTACTGAAGTAGTGCTCCAGTCAGCGTAAGTTACTGAAGAAGTGCTCCAGTCAGCGTAAGTTACTGAAGAAGTGCTCCAGTCAGCGTAAGTTACTGAAGAAGTGCTCCAGTCAGCGTAAGTTACTGAAGAAGTGCTCCAGTCAGCGTAAGTTACTGAAGTAGTGCTCCAGTCAGCGTAAGTTACTGAAGAAGTGCTCCAGTCAGCGTAAGTTACTGAAGAAGTGCTCCAGTCAGCGTGAGTTACTGAAGTAGTGCTCCAGTCAGCGTAAGTTACTGAAGAAGTGCTCCAGTCAGCGTAAGTCACTGAAGAAGTGCTCCAGTCAGCGTGAGTTACTGAAGTAGTGCTCCAGTCAGCGTAAGTTACTGAAGAAGTGCTCCAGTCAGCGTAAGTTACTGAAGAAGTGCTCCAGTCAGCGTAAGTTACTGAAGAAGTACTACAGTTATCATGATTTTGCAGGACTTGGGTTCGACCTTTTACTCTCAGATACAATTCTCAAAATGGAGCACTCAAATTGAATGTAGCCCTGGTCTCTTAAATCTCACTAGAAATTCATTTCATTTTGTTTACATTTTGTTTGATTTTGTTCAGATCACATTTATGTTTTCGAAGGAAAATACATTTCATAAGAGAAGTAAAGAAGAGAAAGCAATATGAAGAAAAGCTTAAGATTAAAAAAAATGACAAGACAAAGATTGGTAGAGATTTGGGAATAAATAGACAAGATAAACAAGGTCAAGGACACCGTGGACACCATATTTATTGTTGCCAGCTAAATAATGAAAATGACCTTATGTAACAAGGAAGTACATTACATTATCAATTCTAAGGTGCTGAAAAGTGCAAATACAGTATTCTATGATTGATAAAAATACTTCGTGTATGCAAACTTCCGTAGTCAGTAGACTGGATTCACCAAAAAGCTTGTCTAAAAATCTCCATTGATGAATATGTCTTTAACAGAAATGTTTATTAGTGTAAATCGTGATGCGAAGTGAACGAATGCAGAACATTGACTTCTTCATTAAAATCATTAATACTATTCCTCTTATTAACTTGCAAACTCTTCTTGGTTTCTGTGTGGACACTGTCTGGAAGGTATATCGAAAACCCATCTAAAGATTTTCCTAGAACTTTGACAGTTTATGTATGTCTTTGGCAAAAAGATCGCTACATAAGTCACCACACAGTGAAAACTATGGTTTTACAGCTATAATTTTTCAAAACATCTTAAGGTTAAATTTGGCTTGTGTCTATTTCTTTCCAACACGATTTCAGCGGGAAATTCCGCAGGTACTCCAATGTTTCGTTGTATTCACTTCTAGTCAGTAAAGAGTGGAATAAATATGTACATGAACATATGGCGCAACGTTTTATGTAGACATCATGAGCTGGACTGTTCAACTAGAAGAACTTGGAGGTGCAAAGCTGGCTGGAAAAACTATTTCCAATAGTGAAGCCTTACAAGAAACAAGAAAACATTTATAATATTTTTGTTTTAAAGACAATACCTCCATTATTACACTTCAAATAGGCCTAAAATAAAATAACTTTAAACAAAAAAATTTGTTTTTGGTTCAATTCGGGAATCGGGCCCGAGACACCGCAAGCTGCTAGAAAAAAAAGTGTAAAAAAGGTATATTAATGTGATTATTAATTGGTATTTTCATTACATGGACAAAAATATTTAACACTAGACCTAAAGTTCTGATTTGGATCTAGTCTAGATCTATTTCTAGATCTAGATAGAATCTATATTAGAGTTACTTTCAATGTAAGCAACGCTTTAAAAAAAAATTAATAAAATTGAAGCAACTTTAAATTTTGCTGTCATCGCATAATTGCGGTAATACATCTGATTGCGCCATGCTGGCTCTAGACCAATACCAATATGGTAATCAGCCAAATTTACATTCATTTATTTTTTACTTTTTTTTACTAGAAAAAATTATTACGATTAATTATAACCCGTGCGGCCAACGAGCTGGTAATTTTTTTTTTCTCAAGGATATACATCAACTGTTAAATTTCTAAGAAAATCGTCAGAGCCGTTTTTGAGATCAGTTGTCCGCCCAACCAACAAGGTTCCAAGAGGAGTGACTTGAATAGAGGTATTGTAATAAATAGTATGAGAAATTATAGACCTAAGACCACTATCAGGTTTAATAAAGGAGGAATTGATTTTCTTTTCTGTTACTAAATACAGTAGCAATGAGTTGATTCGAGACATAAATAAACAAATGATTAGGTCACTAGGCTATATGTAGAGAACCTCGAGGCTTAATAGTCACTTAGTATAATGCGGCCGTCCCATTTGCTATCCCCAAACTCCGCTATTGTTTACCCAATAGTATGTAATGTGTCTAGCCAATCACTGATCTAGATCTACTTCTGTAACTAAATCTGCACACAAAGGGTGAAAACTATAATGCTTCCGGCACAATCTGTAGCACGGCAGACGACACCCCACCTCTTTTCCCCTCCCTTCTTTGTCCATGTCCTGAAACGGCCCGTAATTTAGAATTGTAGGCGCCTTTGTTTTTTTTTTCTCTTCTTCTTTCCGTTTCACGCAACTTGGTGCATCGTCTGCTGTGTGCGTGGGTAGCCGAGCGACTGTGTGTGACCTTATGTAACGTATGCCCGCTTTAATGAGTTAGCATTAGGACAGCCATTTGTTGATCTGAGTTTCGTTGCAAGTTGTTGAAGTAGCCTCCCCTTGTTAACAGTAAAGTACACTGTAGGATTAGGACAGGGACCATTTTTTTTTTACCTTGCTTTTTTTAAAAACATTTTTAGTGCCAGGTTTTTCACTAGTAAATAAGTAGGCATAGAATGAAACAGTCTGGTTGGCTGATTTGTATGTTAGATAGACAGTAGACATTGATGATAGTGGGAGTTAGTTGTAAGAATACAATGGTACAATTTGTTTAGACAGTACAGTATATGGGAGCAATGAATACATATCTAGATCTAATTGGATAAGTCTCTAAAGATACAACTCTTCAACTTCAGACAAGTCAAGTCACCAGGAGGCCTTTGTAAAACTAAAGGATATGACAATAAGGATATTTAATAGTTGACAGCCGTCGTACTTCAAGTTGTGTTCAGCTTGTGTTTAGGTTGTGTTCAAGTTGTGTTCAGCTTGTGTTTAGGTAAGTTCGTTAACTAATTGAACTATTGAGCTGTTTTATCGACTCCATCAAACCAATAAAGATTCGTATGTGACCCCGGACATGTCCTCTATAGGACTTGGAATGTTGTTGTTGGTTCCTTTATAGATTCATCCGACTAGATCCACACTAACGTCATTGTCTATTGAGAAATAAAACCATTACGTTTCTTGTTTATCGTCTAGTATAGAAGAACTAGACTAAATACATTAATAGGGTATCGACGACAATGCTTTTGATTAGTATTAGTGTATAAGATGTTTTTTATTTTAATTCACGAGTCTCAAAGTGTTGCTATTGAAGAGAATATTATAAAATCTGAAATTTTACTGGCATTCATGCGGCCATTCCGGTGGCCCTACCGGACCAATGGGGTATCGGCCCACCGGAGACTTGCCCAAATACCCATATAGCCAGTCCCCCCCCCCGATATATATATATATATATATATATATATATATATATATATATATATAAATATATATATCTCTTGGGCGTAGACAGGATTTTTTTTTTTGGGGGGGGGGTCGTGGTGGTTTGGGGTGGATTTTTTTTCTCCCCCCCCCCCCCGCCAGATATATACATATATATGTTTCTGTGTGTATAATTGTGACGAGATGTTTAAATAGTTATTTTTGGCTCGTTTATATTAATGTCTAGGGGAAATTTAATTAATTTATCCCGCTCTTATATACAAGATTTTGAACAGACACACGGCAACTAACAGTAAGACAAGACCAAATATTATAAGTTCATAAGTTTAAATAATTTAATGACTAAACATTGACACATGATAATTTGATATGACAAAATATAATCGAGAAGTCAAATGGGTATATCTAAAATATATTGCTCTTCATGGAGTGCTGATTGGTGAGTGATTGGAAGAGTGATTGGAATTTGGGGATTGTCGTTTGCATTATTTTTGTTTGTTTTGTTTTATAGAAGAGAGGAATTTAACTGCAAACCCCCTTGGTAGGGGTTTTAAAATCAAAACCCCATTGGCTGCGCTGGGGCAAGAGATGGTTTAGTATTAAAATCTCACATAAAATAAACTAAATCAAAGCAAAAATCAGTCACTAAAGTTACCCCCCCCCCTGTGGAGGGGGATTTCATTTGGGGGGGGGGGGTCCCCTCTCCCTTGGCTACGCCAATGATATATATATATTTAGTTGCTGTATTTTAATGCTTAATGCAGGTAAACTGGAGTTTGAAAATTGAAATTTAAATCTACAGGAGATCACTGCATTAAAAGCTAATAGTAAAATTCATCTAGAAAGGATTGCAGCTAGCAGACTAAAACATTCCAAATGTGAAAGGGACAGAATCAATTCAGTGTTGGTCCACATTTCATTACAACCATTGTGTGTTTCATTCTAGGCCTATATTCTACATATAGAGTTTTATTAAGTATACCGACCAGCTGTCGTATCAGTATAAATTTAATATTTTAAGATTTAATAGACAACAAACAATCTCTAATTGTCCAGGAGGATAACATCACCATTTAATTCATTTATTTCAAACACACTAGATCTGTATCCAAAAAGCCTTAAAGCAATATTTCCTAAAAACAGTAGGTGACTAAAACTTAATTTACAAATTAAAACAAAGCAAATCTATAATTTTTTAAAACGAACAAAGTTTATATTAGGACAAGAACTTCACATTTACAACTATATCTCTCAATAATATATTAGTTGTTTCCCGTTTTCGATATCAACAAATAATAAATTACCAATAATTAATTAACTAATTGGCCGAAACAGTTTGTAGAGCTGTCACAAAAGCCACCGGACACACACTTGAGGCCCAAAGAAAAGCTCTAGTAGAAGACAAGCGCAGAAAACGTCCAGAACGTTTAAATAGATCCTCTGCAGAAGAGGCTTTATCTGCATCAGAGGTAGACAAATATGCAGGTCGTAACTGGATGTGAGTACCAATGTGCAGCACTGCGCACATCCTTAATCTTCGGAATCGAAGACATTGCCATTTAATATACCTACGAATGCTAATGTAAGCGCTGTGGCTGAGCGGTGAAGCGCTTGGCTTCTGAACCGAGGATCCCGGGTTCGAATCCAGGTGTAGACTGGAATTTTTAAGTTTTGGAAACTTTGAGCGCCTCTGAGTCCAGCCAGCTTTAATGGGCACCTTACATTAGTTGAGGAAAAGTAAAGGCGGTTGGTCGTTGTACTAGCCACATGACATCCTCGTTTATACTGTGCCAAAGAAACAGATGATTTATAAATCGCAAGGTCTGAAAGGGGAACTTTCTATGTAAGCTAATAAATAAAACTTCGAATCATAGCATAGATGGAACATTTGTCTCCGTCCATATTCTCCCCCCCCCCCCCCCTGGTTTTGTCGAGATTAGATCTTTAGATCTGAATGTATTGTAAATACACACACACACTAGGTAATCTAATGATTGTATAGATTTTACTGCTTCAGATACTGCTTACTTCACCAATTCCCCTCCCACCTCCTATAATACACTCGCGCAGAACCACGCTCAGCAGAAAACAATGTATTATCTAGGGGAGATAATCAACTAGACATGCTCAGAGGAATTAGTTAAGAAGAAACAAACTGCATTTGATTTACCACCACCGAAGAGGTACTCATTCAAGAGAAAAACAACAATTCAGTGGCCTTCTTTGTTTTATACTAATAGCCAGATTTTTCTCGCGGCCTGTGGGTCTTAGTTTGGGTATTACTAATCTAATGGATTGGATCTAGAACTATGTCAAACTTGGCTAATGGTCCTTTCAAATTTATTTTTTGGCCACGAAAATAAAAGTATAATTTGAAAACGAGTTTACCCGTTAAGCCGATAAATCCATATCAAATATAAAATACTGTGAAAAAGGGTTTACCCGATTTACTAAAAAGTTTCATTCTTTAATAGATATATTTTTTACCTCCCCTTCCACCACACGCCCACCCCGTTGTGGGAGGGGCATTAAAACATACACTACGGTTTCCGCCATGATCTAAGGAACATTAATGCCAAATTTTATCAAGATTGGTCAAACGGTTTTGATTTCTATGCGGGACATACATACATACATAACATACATACATACATACATACATACATACATACATACATACATACATACATACATACATACATACATACATTATACCTTACTTTCTCCTTTATATATTAGATTATATTGCCTGTTATCTGCACTGACAATGTTCTGTCATGTACATTAGATACTGGCTCCATAAAAAGTAAGTGGAGTTGGAAGTATTAGTGTTGCAACGAAGCCTTCACAAGTCTTATCTGCATTTCACCATATTTTCATCACTTTTTGTCTGTCAATAATTATTGCACCTTAGTGCTGCTATTCTATGTTGAATGGCAGGTTTATGGGTCAATAAAATAAAAAAAATCAAAGTAAGATCAAGGATTTTTTATTATTTTTGTAACTCTGGGTAAAGCAATGGTAGGCTTAAAATTATTGGAAACGGCTGACTCAGTAACAACTGTTAAATGTATCAAATTAACACCGAGCCATAAACTAAAAGGATGCGCGGTGGCCCAACGATAAAGCGCTTGGCTTCTGTACTGGGGGTCCCGAGTTCGAATCCTGGCGAGGACTGGGATTTTTAATTTCGGGATCTTTAGGCGCCTCTGAGTCCACCTAGCTCTAATGGTGGACATTAGTTGGGAAAAGTAAAGGTCGTTGTGCTGGCCACATGACACTCTCGTTAACCTTAGGCCACATAAACAGATGACCATCATCTGCCCTATAGACCACAAGGTCTGAAAGGGGAACTTTACTATTTTTTTAGAAACTAAAGGTATAAAACATGAATCAATGAAGGGAACAGAAACTCTGTGGCAATGTGGGCACGAGGTGCATATACAATTAGAGAGAATACTGTGGAGACTATTGTGAAAGTGAACTGTAAATCCTTTGTTGTTGTTGATAGGATCATATTAATGTAATATATAAAACACAATGTAAGGCGTATGTATTGTTACGTATTTCTGAATCTTCTGGCTAAATGTACTAGTAGGCACACAAATAAAAACACTCGTCTTTTAGTTTCATATAACTTTAATGACTATTAACTCTAACAATTTGTTACTGTAACATGTAGCGTAGAAGACTGTACAATATCTGTCAGTTTACAGTTAGCTATACTTCGTTGCAATTCATCTCTTCACTTCGTTGCAATTCATCTCTTCTCAACTTGCATCGAGCCGTATTCCACAGAACAGATCAACGACACACCACCCAGGGTCGCTCCAGGTCTCCCAAAGATGAACCAAGTCGTACTCAAGTCTACCGAATCAGAACCGCACACGTCTTACATCAACTGTATCGACTGTAACGGCTCAAGTCCACTGTAGTTCGCTGTATAGACTTTAACGACAGTAGTCCACTCCAGTTAACTCTCCCCTAGTTAACTTGCATCGAATCGAGTCGTACACATTTCTCTTCCACTAGAGCCGCACACGTCTTATATCGTCTGTATCGACAGTAACGGCTAACTCACGACTGCCTTTCAAATTAACTTTCTGGTTTATATAGAGTCCCTAATCGCTCATCCAAAGTTGCACAAACACTGCTAGTATCTTCTGGAACAACATGTGAGGAAACGTCACATCCTGTCTTTGTTTTTAAATGTAGGTTTCATCTCGCTGGGGTCACACGTAGTGACCTTTATTTATCACTGTTCATTCGTAACACTGCCCCCTTCTTAGATCTGTTCGTCCTCTGGAATAACACGTGAGGACACGTCACATCCTGTCTTTGTTTATACACGTAGATTCCAGAGAACACTGGCTGCTGTGTCATCTCGCTGGGGTCACACGTTGACCTCTACTTGTCACTGTTCTTTTGTAACACTATGTATATATGTCCCGCATAGAAATCAAAACTGTTTGATCAATCTCGATAAAACTTAGCATAAATGTTCCTTACAACGTGGCGGAGACAGTGTATGTTAGTGTATCGTAATAACTGAAGGGAGGCAACTCAACGAGGACATAGACGTTTATTTACATGACAAACACAAAAGGGTATCTGCCTTGAGTACAGCATCTCCATATTGGCTCTCTACTTGGGCGGAAATCGTTCTCCCTCATGTCAACATCCGACTTGTCTAGTCACAGATAGTGCGCACCTTCTTTCTGCACTATCTTGGATTGCGGTGCGCATGGCAAAGTCATAACATTGCCCCCGTCTTAGCACTTTTCACACTGCAGCTGAGGTTTGACAGTTCAGGTGGAGGTCGATCAGTGGGAGCCACAGGCGGCAGGCAGCGTGTTCCCTACGAAGCCATCCGCATTGTTTTCCTCCAGTGCCGCTTTCTCTTTCTCCAGTTGACCAGGCTGTTGTTGCGACGATGACGTGGCCGTTTGACACACAAAGAGCTATTATCGAGCACTGTTTTCTTCAGCACAGCCGTTGATCGGACACGCTGTCTCAGCTGACCTTCCCGACAGACGCCTCTCAAGGGAGCTGCAGGTTCACATGCAGCCACGTTGCAAACAAAGTCCAATGCACCGCAGTCATCCTCAGATAACAGACTCACGTCCAGAAGATAAGTCTCTTCAGGTTCAAGTGGAAAATGTCTTCCTCTTGATTGCTCAGATTTAGAGTGGTTTGATTGACATTCATCTATGCCAATGTCGATGATGATGATAGAAGTACACATACCTTGTTGGTGTTTTTCTTGGCATCTAAATTCTATGTGTGATGCGCCGCATGTACAGTTCATGCTAAGCTTCTGGATGCAGTTGTCAAGCTTCGAATTTCCCTCGTGAGCACCGGCAGATAGGCAGAGGTCTTTAAGGTCCATAGCAACAGGCTTGAACGCATACCCAACGTTGTCTTGATCTGTCAAGCTCATTAAGGTACTGGTAACAGGTACAACAGGAACAAACGCTTCAGGCACGTAACAGACTTCAGTTACGGTACTGGTAACAGGTACAACAGGAACAAACGCTTCAGGCACATAACAGACTTCAGTTAAGGTACTGGTAACAGGTACAACAGGAACAAACGCTTCAGGCACGTAACAGACTTCAGTTACGGTACTGGTAACAGGTACAACAGGAACAAACGCTTCAGGCACATAACAGACTTCAGTTACGGTACTGGTAACAGGTACAACAGGAACAAACGCTTCAGGCACGTAACAGACTTCAGTTACGGTACTGGTAACAGGTACAACAGGAACAAACGCTTCAGGCACATAACAGACTTCAGTTACGGTACTGGTAACAGGTAGAACAGGAACAAACGCTTCAGGCACATAACAGACTTCAGTTTCTTCATTTGTCTCTTTCCCTTCGATTTGGTACATCTCGTTGAGATCATCATAGCAATCATTGTCACGTTTCTCGTCTTGAAAGTCACAACCACAAGACTTGATCACAACACAGACGGCGCTCCAATCCCCAGCGTCTCCGTCACCACTGTTTGTGCAGCCACAGTCTTGACCTCGCAACTTATTTACCAACGAGTCTACAGGCAACTGCTCCTTTACCAACGAGTCTACAGGCAACTGCTCCTTAACCAACGAGTCTACAGGCAACTGCTCCTTTACCAACGAGTCTACAGGCAACTGCTCCTTTACCAACGAGTCTACAGGCAACTGCTCCTTTACCAACGAGTCTACTTGAGACACCATTTTATCTACATTGTTCCCCATACTGTTAATTTGTTCACACATTGCAACAATACATTCATTTATCTAGCCAATAAGCTCATAAATCTCCGGTTCAATTTCAAATAGGTAGGTCTCCGGATCTTCGTCTTCATTAATTAGGGCTTGCCGGAGACGAGCTGTAAGCGCCTCAGAGTTCCCCCCCAGAAAATAAAAAATATTGTAATCTTGAATTTTTTAAATCGTGGCAAAACAAACAAAAAATGTTTCCCATGACCTATTGTTAATTTGATGCTAATGTATTTACTGCTTTTCATTTTGCAAAAACATAAATTATCTCCCTCTTACTTACATCCATAAGACATGTGAGAAATATTTCCTGATAGCCAACTACCAGATCTAAGTCTAAGTAGCAGAATATTGGTCTGTAATGTTATTCTCAGATAGTATTTTCTGTCCATTATAGCCCTGTTTAAATGACTTTCGAAGTTTTCATGACAGGCGTTCGTTCATATTGAGATTAAACTTTTTTTTTTCAATAACACTTTTATTTAATTAAAAATGTGTAATGTTATAAATATGTGCAGATATGTTTAAGTCAGATCATCTAAATAGTAGAAAGGTTTATTTCAAATGATTTAGTTTGTATAAGTTTTGTTTTTTATTTATCGTCTATATATCGGCATCAAAACACTGTCTCCTTTATGATCGGCATCAAAACACTGTCTCCTTTATGATCGGCTTCAAAACACTGTCTCCTTTATGATCGGCTTCAAAACACTGTCTCCTTTATGATCGGCTTCAAAACACTGTCTCCTTTATGATCGGCTTCAAAACACTGTCTCCTTTATGATCGGCTTCAAAACACTGTCTCCTTTATGATCGGCATCAAAACACTGTCTCCTTTATGATCGGCTTCAAAACACTGTCTCCTTTATGATCGGCTTCAAAACACTGTCTCCTTTATGATCGGCTTCAAAACACTGTCTCCTTTATGATCGGCTTCAAAACACTGTCTCCTTTATGATCGGCTTCAAAACACTGTCTCCTTTATGATCGGCATCAAAACACTGTCTCCTTTATGATCGGCTTCAAAACGGCCGTCGCCATAATTTTCGGCGTCAGAATGGCTGTCGCTTTAATGATCAGCGTCAAAACGGGTGTGGCCAAAACGACGGCGCCAAACTACATACACCACCCCTAAAAGCAGTCTTTATCTTTTTACTCCTATCCATAGAATACGCCCCTGCACTGAGTCCCTTCTCTTGACCCTTCAAAAGAAAGTTTTATCATAGCGCTTTAGAGAGTCAAGCAATGGGATCTGAACATTGCCATGATACGAGGAACAGTAAAAAAAAAAAAAAACACACATTGGTATCTCTTATTACGATACAGCCGGTATTCAAGGAAGTAAAAACACACTTATAGCTTTAAGGTCTTCAAAGATTACGTGACTTACACTTTGAATGTTTCGTTTTGTAACGCCAGAACTTAAAACAAAACAGATAACACACACACGCAGATCTCCATACAGTTTCTCTTCTATGGGTATGTTTTGGGGTCAGTTTCTTGTTGTTTGTGATCGAATCGCAGATAATAGAATCCATTTTAAGTCTGACAAGCAAATATTCCAATGTTTCTAACTTATATTTACCTTCACGGATATCTGAAACTGGAGCTTGGATACCAGAGATTTCGTTCATTTTAAAGCACATCAAATCTCGCTGTACTAAATGAGGGGTCACGTCACGTGGTAGTCTCTCTGCCGTGCTGATTGAGGTGGTCCCTGGTGGCGTCGATGCGGAGTATAGGCTCAACTAACTCGTAAGAGAATTTTATTTACAGTTACAATAATCTCTTTATCCAGAGTGTGTATGTGTATTAGTATGAGAGCGTGGGAGGAGTACTATGTGGTCGCTTTACATAGAAATGTATTTGGTTCATTCATTAATAAAGCAACAAGCCTCCACGCACACCCTGGCACGCAAACTCCAATACCTTGGTGAAGGTGTGCGAGGGACTTTCACCACTTTGCCTAATTGTCCGGAACCAGTGTCGTGTCTGATCATTATCTCTATTTCCTCCCCCCCCCCCCGTTTTCATACTCGCATGAATACAATCCATTCATGAAAGTGTTTTATCTCGCCCACTTTTTTGATTGGCCATTGCTGCTGGCGCCCATGTAATGACGTCACCTCACTGGACTCTAGCTCTCCTATGTTTCGCATACCCATTTCTACTCAGTTCCTAGATGAAAAGATAATTTGCTTCAACTTGTGTCCTCCGACGTATTTGGCGGCCATTACAGCTACCAGCGACACTGATACAATAACAGAAACAGCAGAAATGGCACGTCCATAGCCAACCCCAAACTCCCGAATAAAGCCAGGGAAAAAGGGCAGTAATCAAGTCAGGCACTACTTCGACAAACATGGCGTTACTCTTACAACATTGATTCAACATTGCTGACATATTTCTACCCATTGACCTTCGTTTCAGTTGGTTTAAAATCCAAAGAATGAAAATGTCAAGGTCATTTCGAAGCACCAATTTTCACAAAATATTTCCATCTCGTTAGCTAAGTCATGGTTGGGGATGTCATCTTGTTGGGTCAGGTGATGTGCTCCTCTTGCTGTAGAGTAAAATAAGTTACTTATGGATTTCTACATGAAATGTAGAGAGTTAAAAATGCAGGTACAAACCAGAAGGCAGGTAAAAAGAAGAAAGCTTGGTTAATTACTAGCGCTTTATTGCATGGTACCCCCCTCCGCCCAATTACTTATATTACTACCAAATATGTTTTAACTCAACAACCCTTTTTATAAAGCTTATCTCAACTCACTCAGTCTGACTGTCTGTTTGTCTGTCTGGAAAAAAGTGATTACACGTTATTTCTCCCACACCAATTCTCGGATCGACTTGAAACTTGGCACAATTATTCATTGACATTGACAAGAAATGAATCAATAAAAAAAACAATAACGAATTAGACAATAATTACTGATAATTCATTATTTTGTTTAATAGCAACAAGGTAAATTAATTCTCCAGTAATCACAGATATGGCTAAATTTGTTGGGTTTAGTCCCCTTAAGTAATTGGTAACGACATTTCTCCCTCACGCATTCTCCGATCAAGTTTATACTTTCCATAATTATTTATTGTACCAAACAAAACATGAATGAATAAATAAAATACTCAATTAGTTAACTAATTATTGGTCATGAATTATTTTGATTTATAATTAAGCAAATAACGTATATATTATTGGTAGCTCTAGTTTTAAGGACGGAGCGTTTTTTGTTTTTTTTGTTTTTAAAGGTTTTTTTTTTGTTTTTTTTTGCTAGATTAGCCCCCTCAGTTTCTCTTCTTTGTTAGTCATGTGTCTCTTAAATGTGAGTTTTCGTAAACCGAGATTTGAGCATTCTGCATATGCCATTGCAGCTGATAGCATTATGTTAAAATATCAGGTGACCGAGCCTCGCTCGGATTAATAATTTATGAAGGAAGGATATATACCCGAAGTCATTTTGGGAATATTGTTGCAATTACGAAAATGAACGATCGGGTAAAAACTATCAATCCAAAGAGTTGCTTTTTCGTTCCGTCAGTTCTCACTGTAATTGTACATGGCGATTTGAATAGAAAGTCCCCCCAACAGTAGGCCTATAGAAAACCACAGCTCACGTCTTAACGTTTTACATTGCTTCTTTCGCGTAAAACTATTGGGCTATTATAGGCTTGGAAGAAAGTCTTTGCAGTGTAACTTCTAAAATGGTTACTTTCTGACATTTAATATTGCAATTAAAATATTCATTATGGCTCTGAGACATGGACACTTTACAGAAAACAACTAATACTTCTTCAGTACTTTCACCAAAGATGCTTGCGCTCCATCATGGACATACGGTGGCAGGACCGCACTACAAACAGCGATGTCCTTGCCAACTCCGGTATGGACAGTATAGAGGGACTTCTTATGGTCCGACAGTTGCACTGGGTAGGGCATGTATCCCGTATGGGAGACGAAAGTATGCCAAAGGCAGTCTTTTTTATTTGTGAGCTAAAAGGTGGTCGACGTAACAGAGGCGCCCCACGGAAACGCTTCAAAGACCAGCTTAGGCGTCAACTTTCCTTGGCTGACATAGAAGAGAGCACCTGGTTGTATGCGGCCTCCGAACGAGACAACTGGAGGTCACTCACGAAGGCCGCGGGATACACATTTGAGACCAAAAGAAAATCTGCTGCCGTGGACAAACGCAGACGCCGAAAAGTAAATCTAAATCGACCACCTGCGGACAATGGTTATGCTTGCCCTGAATGTGGCAAAATATGTAGGTCACAGCTGGGGCTGCGCAGCCACGGGAAATATTGCATTCCTCACTAATCTTCGGACTCGAAGACAAGCCTTATTATTATGGCTTTAGTAAGAATCATCAAGTGATGCAAAATCTCTACGTTATAACCATTTGTTCCCAAGAGACTAAAGAAGTGTTCTTGTGAGGCATCTCTGTAACTCCGACAATCTTCCAGCTTATTAAAAAAAAAAGATTGCCGAAAATATGTTCGTCCCCCATACGGAATAAGTGCCCTGCAAAGCGTGACTGTCGGATTATAAGAAGTTCATACCATTTTGCAAGAATATCGCTGTTTGTATTGCGGTCTTTGGTGAAGTCGTTCATGAAGTCTTAGATGCTTTCTATAAAGTACTCATGTCTCAGATCCACATAGAGGGATTGAGAGAATCACTGGTTGATACTGATTTTTGTAGACAGGCGGAGCGATTTATTTCGCCACACTCTCGCTTGGAGGCGTCCAAAAGCACGACTATCCCTGATCACATATCAACCTCTCTTTAAAGCAATGCGTCATTTGATACTATGCTTCCCAGATAATGTGAAGTTATCTACCACTTTAAGGAATGTCTATGTGCCGTGATCTTTGGGCTGAGTTGGTTTTATTGGGTGACTTCTGGAACATGATTTCTGTTTTACCCAGGTTTATAGGTTAACCAAAAAAATCAGCAGTGTGATGAAAATTCGTTGACCGCGAGCTGAATATCATCAGGGCCAGCCTTAGGCCTATGCTGCCGCAGTGGACCCCGAAGGTTCAAAAGCCCCGCGCTAATTCTAGGTGTAAATTATTAAATTAAACCATTATAATTTATAATAGGGTTCCCGTGGTCTCCTTGTTTTCAAGGAGCTCCTAGAAATCTCCTGAAACTCATAAAAATGTCCTTAAAAAGACAAAATTATCATTTTGGGGTGTCAATCAATATGGTAAACGCCAGTCCTACGCGTGATATAAAAAAAAAACGACATCGTCAGCTTTCATTTAATAAAAATTTAATGCAAATAAGAATTTATTTTCTAATATAAAATCTTTATTTTCACTTATTATCCTTATCCCTACCCTTACTGGTCCGCGCGCAATCCATTTCAAATAGGGCCCCGCAAATGTTAGGGCCGGCCCTGGTTGTGCAAGTAAGGCATAGATAAGCTGTGTTATGACCATTTCCTATGTTTTGGTATGGGACAGTAGAAGCTTAAACACATTGCAATAATTCACCAGCAAAATAATAACAAAGTAAAAGCTACCTACGGGTGGGCGCAATTAAAGTGTAAACAATTTATAAAGCCTTTAAAACATGTGTGTATGCATATATGTTACTACTGATAAACTTGACTCAGTAAAGTCTCAGTTTATATAATGAAAAAAAACGTTTGTATATTTGTTCATAGGTTAAATCGTTCACGTTGAGAAATGTACACAAGTAATATATTGTAAACAGGCGGAGGTATATTTTCAAAAGCGCATTTAGTTTCAAGATTTATACGTGAAAGACATTTAAAGACTGTCAGGAAAATTCACAATGCAAAGCTTTCACAACAAATCCCACACAATAAATTGACACTTGTCTTAAACAACTGTGAGCCACAATAAAATGGAAATGAAATAAAAATTGTCATAAAATGTAAACCTTGAACACGTGTGACCAAATCAAATCCATTTGATTTAATGCAAATACGAATTCCCACTATTATTAGTACAAGGAGGCGTACAAGTTCAAGGTCATATATTCATGTCTGCTGAAAATCCTGCAAAAGATAACGCCACGAGTGATGATGGTCAGTGAAAACGAGTCCGAACCCTATCAAGACCTATAGACACATAACCACGTGTCAGTTATCGAACCATCGAGAAAACAAACAATAATTAATAGCAAGTCTGTCTCTCTCTCTCTCTCTCTCTCTCTCTCTCTTTCACATTTCCTGAGTAGTTGATGATGTCTTAATGAAACAGCCTATTTTTAGAACAATGCGGTCGCCCTAGGAAGGCGAGTGAAAACTTGTACATATTCTTCAAATGTTAATGTTCTTTAGGTAGCAGACACTTTTCTGCCACATCTTAATTTTTTAAAAATTTTCATTGAAAGGCTAGTTGGCTGAGTGGTTAAGCTCTTAGCTTTCAAAGCTGGGGTCCTGGGTTCGAATACCAGTAAAGATTGGGATTTTTTATTTTAGGGTGCCCCTAAGTCCACCCAACTCTAATAGGTACCTGGTTCTAGTTGGCCACATGACACCCTGAGAAACAGATGACCTTAGCATCTTCTGTTCTATTGACAAAGGTCATATCAATCAGTTTGATTTAGTCATGAAATACAATTTGTTATAGATCTACTATAAATCTGTGCGATTAGAAATATTTTTACCAATTGTTTTTGTTTAGCGCAATTTTATAGGGAACGACCTGGATTCGAAGTCATGCTCAAGCTACCTCAAGCCGACATACTAACCACTCTGGTAGTGAGGTATACTTATCTATTATTTGTTTCAAACTTACTTTCAAGCCACGAACTACAAATGGGGCTAATTCGGCTTATGCCACCACTGCTGTCAAGTACAATATCTTTTCCTTGTTCGAGATGCCAAACAAAATAATTAATTACTAATAGTTAGATAATTAATTAGTTTTTAAAAAAACAACAACAGATCCTTGTGTTGTCAGTTCAATCAAATAATTTTGCAAAATTTCAGCTTGATCCGAGATTGAGAGTCGGAGAAATAACATATACAAGCTTTTTAGCAGACAGAGTGAGTTGATATAAGCTTTGTAAGAAAAGAAGGGTCAATTAGTTTTACTTTCAAGGGCAAATAAGTATACAGCATATTTTACCCATCTACCTTTAAAAATACCGCTACGCCTTAGCTTCCATTAATACCTTAGAATGTATACCTCTAAGCATACAGAATCTATTTCCGTTAGATGATTATTATACTTTATCCTAAGTAGACATTTTCTATTCTGTTACTTACATTTTCTATTCTGTTACTTACATTTTCTATTCTGTTACTTACATTTTCTATTCTGTTACTTACATTTTCTATTCTGTTACTTACATTTTCTATTCTGTTACTTACATTTTCTATTTTTTTACTTACATTTTCTATTCTGTTACTTACATTTTCTATTCTGTTACTTACATTTTCTATTCTGTTACTTACATTTTCTATTCTGTTACTTACATTTTCTATTTTTTTACTTACATTTTCTATTCTGTTACTTACATTTTCTATTCTGTTACTTACATTTTCTATTTTTTTACTTACATTTTCTATTCTGTTACTTACATTTTCTATTCTGTTACTTACATTTTCTATTCTGTTACTTACATTTTCTATTCTGTTACTTACATTTTCTATTCTGTTACTTACATTTTCTATTCTGTTACTTACATTTTCTATTCTGTTACTTACATTTTCTATTCTGTTACTTACATTTTCTATTCTGTTACTTACATTTTCTATTCTGTTACTTACATTTTCTATTTTTTTACTTACATTTTCTATTCTGTTACTTACATTTTCTATTCTGTTACTTACATTTTCTATTTTTTTACTTACATTTTCTATTCTGTTACTTACATTTTCTATTCTGTTACTTACATTTTCTATTCTGTTACTTACATTTTCTATTCTGTTACTTACATTTTCTATTCTGTTACTTACATTTTCTATTCTGTTACTTACATTTTCTATTTTTTTACTTACATTTTCTATTCTGTTACTTACATTTTCTATTCTGTTACTTACATTTTCTATTCTGTTACTTACATTTTCTATTCTGTTACTTACATTTTCTATTTTTTTACTTACATTTTCTATTCTGTTACTTACATTTTCTATTCTGTTACTTACATTTTCTATTTTTTTACTTACATTTTCTATTCTGTTACTTACATTTTCTATTCTGTTACTTACATTTTCTATTCTGTTACTTACATTTTCTATTCTGTTACTTACATTTTCTATTCTGTTACTTACATTTTCTATTTTTTTACTTACATTTTCTATTCTGTTACTTACATTTTCTATTCTGTTACTTACATTTTCTATTCTGTTACTTACATTTTCTATTCTGTTACTTACATTTTCTATTCTGTTACTTACATTTTCTATTCTGTTACTTACATTTTCTATTCTGTTACTTACATTTTCTATTCTGTTACTTACATTTTCTATTCTGTTACTTACATTTTCTATTCTGTTACTTACATTTTCTATTCTGTTACTTACATTTTCTATTCTGTTACTTACATTTTCTATTCTGTTACTTACATTTTCTATTCTGTTACTTACATTTTCTATTCTGTTACTTACATTTTCTATTCTGTTACTTACATTTTCTATTCTGTTACTTACATTTTCTATTTTGTTACTTGGGACAAGCTTCGCTTATGTTTTCTTTGACATGGTTCGGATGCTTCAGATTTGAAGAGTATTACTTTCTAGCCCACAGGACGACGGGGATGCGTGGTCGAGAGGCTAAGTACGCTTGAACTTGGCTTGGCTTGGTTACCTATAAAGAGTGCCCGACATCCGACAAACAGACACTTCTGATTGCCTCTCACCTCCTCACAGGAAATAAATAATTACTATCTCAAACATACAGAGGATCAATTAGGATCCAACGAATTAATTAGTATCGAAACAAACAGTGGTTCATTCAAACCATTGTCCGCAGGCCACGTGCCGACTTGATGAAGACGTTGTTTCCATTCAAAACAAAAATAAAGTACCCCTCTTGTAACACCTCTTGTAACACCTCTTGTAACACCTCTTATTACACCTCTTGTAACACCTCTTGTATCACCTCTTGTAACACCTCTTGTTACACCTCTTGTAACACCTCTTGTAACACCTCTTGAAACACCTCTTGTTACACCTCTTGTTACACCTCTTGTTACACGGCTTGTAACATCTCTTGTTACACCTCTTGTAACACCTCTTGTTACACCTCTTGTTACACCTCTTGTAACACCTCTTGTAACACCTCTTGTAACACCTCTTGTAACACCTCTTGTTACACCTCTTGTAACACCTCTTGTAACACCTCTTGTAACACCTCTTGTAACACCTCCTCTTACTCCTCTTGTAACACCTCTTGTAACACCTCTTGTTACACCTCTTGTTACACCTCTTGTAAAACCTCTTGTTACACCTCTTGTAACACCTCTTTTTACACCTCTTGTAACACCTCTTGTAACACCTCTTGTATCACCTCTTGTAACACCTCTTGTAACATCTCTTGTAACTCCTCTTGTTACACCACTTGTAACACCTCTTGTTACACCTCTTGTTACACCTCTTGTAACACCTCTTGTAACACCTCTTGTAACACCTCTTGTAACACCTCTTGTTACACCTCTTGTTACACGGCTTGTAACATCTCTTGTTACACCTCTTGTAACACCTCTTGTTACACCTCTTGTAACACCTCTTGTAACACCTCTTCTTACTCCTCTTGTAACACCTCTTGTTACACCTCTTGTTACACCTCTTGTAAAACCTCTTGTTACACCTCTTGTAACACCTCTTTTTACACCTCTTGTAACACCTCTTGTAACACCTCTTGTATCACCTCTTGTAACACCTCTTGTAACATCTCTTGTAACTCCTCTTGTTACACCACTTGTAACACCTCTTGTATCACCTCTTGTATCACCTCTTGTAACACCTCTTGTAACACCTCTTGTATCACCTCTTGTAACACCTCTTGTAACACCTCTTGTAACACCTCTTGTTACACCTCTTGTATCACCTCTTGTATCACCTCTTGTAACACCTCTTGTTACACCTCTTGTTACACCTCTTGTTACACCTCTTGTAACACCTCTTGTAACACCTCTTGTATCACCTCTTGTAACACCTCTTGTTACACCTCTTGTTACACCTCTTGTAACACCTCTTGTAACACCTCTTGTATCACCTCTTGTAACACCTCTTGTATCACCTCTTGTATCACCTCTTGTAACACCTCTTGTATCACCTCTTGTAACACCTCTTGTTACACCTCTTGTAACACCTCTTGTAACACCTCTTGTATCACCTCTTGTAACACCTCTTGTAACATCTCTTGTAACACCTCTTGTTACACCGCTTGTAACACCTCTTGTATCACCTCTTGTATCACCTCTTGTAACACCTCTTGTAACACCTCTTGTATCACCTCTTGTAACACCTCTTGTATCACCTCTTGTAACACCTCTTGTAACACCTCTTGTAACACCTCTTGTATCACCTCTTGTAACACCTCTTGTTACACCTCTTGTTACACCTCTTGTTACACCTCTTGTAACACCTCTTGTAACACCTCTTGTATCACCCCTTGTAACACCTCTTGTATCACCTCTTGTATCACCTCTTGTATCACCTCTTGTAACACCTCTTGTTACACCTCTTGTTACACCTCTTGTAACACCTCTTGTAACATCTCTTGTAACACCTCTTGTTACACCGCTTGTAACACCTCTTGTATCACCTCTTGTATCACCTCTTGTAACACCTCTCATAACACCTCTTGTTACACCTCTTGTTACACCTCTTGTTACACCTCTTGTAACACCTCTTGTAACACCTCTTGTTAAACCTCTTGTATCACCTCTTTCAAGTGCACTACAGTTTTATAAAAAAACAACAACATTGGTCTGAATGCTAATTTCGGAGATCTGTTGAAGCATTAGACTGTAGTCTCTGTGTTCTGCAACCTGTAGCGTCTCATCCATTGGCATACACGTGTCCATGTCTTGGTGTTATCTTGTGAGTCCTCTCGTATGTCTCCATCACTTCCTTTTTCTCTTATATCTCCCGCTCTTCCTTATTCCTGGTTCAGTTCCTTGTATGAAGTTGATAAGACCAAACGAGGGTGTCATGTGGTCAGCCAAACGACAAGACGCCTTTCCTATTTTCAAGGTTGTGAAATACTTTGTCACCTTCTTTCTTTCTTGAAGCACATAACCTTTGATTGAAACTTGTCTCTAGATCTAGAAAACTCAACATTACTTCTGCTCTTGGCACTTACAACCCAATGGGAAGGGGAAGGAGGAGGATGTAAAACTTTTTGAATTTCCCGGAAATAACTTCCTCTTTATCTCTCTCAAGTGTTGTCTTACTTTATATTGAGTAACGAAACAAAACAAAGGTGGAACTACAATGTGGGTCTCCTACTTCCTTCTCTGTCGTATGCTCTATCATTGGTAAGCTGTTCCAACAACAACTGATTTCAGAAAATTTATTATAGACCTAGCCACCACAACGACCGACCGCCTTTACTTTTCCCAACTAATGTCAAGTACCCATTAGAGTATTTCAGGCTTCACCGAGATTCGAACCCGTGTTCCCTTGGCTCACAAGTCAAGCGCTTAACCATTTGGCTTTTTCTTCCTTTCTGTAGGCCTATTTCTTAGAGCGTGCAGGTGTTTGGTAACTATATACTGATAGACTCGTAAACATCGCTAGAGTCTGGAACAACGCTAGAGTCTGGAACGACGCTAGAGTCTGGAACAACGCTAGAGTCTGGAACAACGCTAGAGTCTGGAACGACGCTAGAGTCTGGAACAACGCTAGAGTCTGGAACGACGCTAGAGTCTGGAACAACGCTAGAGTCTGGAACGACGCTAGAGTCTGGAACAACGCTAGAGTCTGGAACGACGCTAGAGTCTGGAACAACGCTAGAGTCTGGAACAACGCTAGAGTCTGGAACGACGCTAGAGTCTGGAACAACGCTAGAGTCTGGAACAGGATCAGATTTAGACTTGATAAGGCCCTAAGCTATTTGAGAAAATGGGAATCCCCGTTATGACTGGTCAAGTATAGACGATTGTTTAAATTTATTGAATCAATTTAATGGTTGAGAGAAAAGGGGGGGGGGTGCTAATTCAATTCCCTTGTTTGATTATAACACGTCACAAGAGAAAAGGTCGCTGTGTTGACCTGATAGAAACATTGGACTTGACGCACTGTCAGTACTCACACGGTGACATAAACACACACACACGCTTACATACACATACATACACAACTATAATTGTAAATAATTTACTCCCTATGGTCAACTCTTATACATTGT
>JAZGLO010006654.1:3146693-3376693 GCA_036873155.1 Biomphalaria sudanica | reverse complement strand
CTATAATCTAGCGACTACACCGCACATAGATCTAAGTCTAACCTAGCGACTACACCGCACATAGATCTAACTATAATCTAGCGACTACACCGCACATAGATCTAAGTCTAACCTAGCGACTACACCGCACATAGATCTAACTATAATCTAGCGACTACACCGCACATAGATCTAAGTCTAACCTAGCGACTACACCGCACATAGATCTAACTATAATCTAGCGACTACACCGCACATAGATCTAACTATAATCTAGCGACTACACCGCACATAGATCTAACTATAATCTAGCGACTACACCGCACATAGATCTAAGTCTAACCTAGCGACTACACCGCACATAGATCTAACTATAATCTAGCGACTACACCGCACATAGATCTAACTATAATCTAGCGACTACACCGCACATAGATCTAACTATAATCTAGCGACTACACCGCACATAGATCTAAGTCTAACCTAGCGACTACACCGCACATGGATCTAACTATAATCTAGCGACTACACCGCACATAGATCTAAGTCTAACCTAGCGACTACACCGCACATAGATCTAAGTCTAACCTAGCGACTACACCGCACATGGATCTAACTATAACCTAGCGACTACACCGCACATAGATCTAACTATAATCTAGCGACTACACCGCACATAGATCTAACTATAATCTAGCGACTACACCGCACATAGATCTAAGTCTAACCTAGCGACTACACCGCACATAGATCTAACTATAATCTAGCGACTACACCGCACATAGATCTAAGTCTAACCTAGCGACTACACCGCACATGGATCTAACTATAATCTAGCGACTACACCGCACATAGATCTAAGTCTAACCTAGCGACTACACCGCACATAGATCTAAGTCTAACCTAGCGACTACACCGCACATGGATCTAACTATAACCTAGCGACTACACCGCACATAGATCTAACTATAATCTAGCGACTACACCGCACATAGATCTAAGTCTAACCTAGCGACTACACCGCACAAAGATCTAACTATAATCTAGCGACTACACCGCACATAGATCTAAGTCTAACCTAGCGACTACACCGCACATAGATCTAACTATAATCTAGCGACTACACTGCACATAGATCTAAGTCTAACCTAGCGACTACACCGCACATAGATCTAACTATAACCTAGCGACTACACCGCACATATATCTAACTATAATCTAGCGACTACACCGCACATAGATCTAACTATAACCTAGCGACTACACCGCACATAGATCTAACTATAACCTAGCGACTACACCGCACATACATCTAACTATAACCTAGCGACTACACCGCACATAGATCTAACTATAATCTAGCGACTACACCGCACATAGATCTAAGTCTAACCTGTTTGATAATGTTTCAGTGAACCAAGACGTGAGTCTACTTTTGTAATCCTGTTGTTCAACACAATGTATGGTGTGTGAAAGGTCCTGCTACAGAATGGCGAGTGGTGCACTTTCAAGGAGGGTTCACTTCCTGTGTACCAGGGCTCAGAATCAGTTGTACCAGAGTGAAATCAGAATCTCAAGAACCGTGTCTCATTGTTTTTCTGGCAGCTGATGATCGCCTGTCTTGTTAATGGTGACACTTTCTGAGCTGCCTTTGGACAGGTATTACAAAGTTAAGGATAGGAACTTTAATGTGCTTTACAGATGTGTGTTTATTCAGGGAGGATGTCAAAGTAGGACATCTTCAAGCCATGGATATAGTCTAAATTGATTAAAAGCACACTTGTCAAAAATTCTATTTAATTATGTTTTGAATCGTCATTCTGTAAGATTTTTCAATCAAATTAATACGTGCTCAAGTATTTCCAAGAACTCATTCTATAGATATCTCCAACGTCACGTGACTTTAGAACAAGTTGGTCACGATGAACCTTACAGCTTCAATGTATGCAAACAGCACCACGGATATCAACGCCACCTACAACATCACGGCGTTGACATCAAATTTGACGTCTGCATTCACCCCAGCGTCCACAACGACAGCAAGCATGACGTCACATCCTGTGACGGTGTTTTTGGAAAAATATTACGCAGTCTTCTTGCTTGCTTTTGGCACCATCGGAAATATTCTGTCCTTTGCTGTTCTGTCCAGGAGAACTTTCAGGTCAGTTCAGAACACTTTTAAACATTGGGTGGCCATTCGAGGGGTTGAAATCAGAATTTATTTTGAAATTAGTTTGATTTGGCGGTCTTTAGCTAATAGACTGATGTCACATAATCCTAAGTACTGAAAACTAGTATGTTTTTCACAATGGAATAGTAAATCTGATTTGATTGACTAAATAACCCACAGGGACAGAACGGCGTTTTACATTGTACGGGGAAAAATGTTTTAAATATTGACATAAAATTGACCTAATTTTTAACGTATCAATCAGTGATAAATAGGTTCACGGTTAACTAAACTTTATCAAGGGATGTATGTTGGGCTATATTAGATTAAATTCTTTGTATAAATGCATGGCGGAGGTTAATTTCTCGGTTTCCTATTTTTCTTTTTTTTTTTTATCTCAAAAGTGGAATAGAGCAAGATTGAGAAGGAAACAAAATAATTTAACTACAAAAGCTCAATGATGAATTATATAAGTTTCTTTCGGCCTTTCAAATAGGGGATGCACCGGATAGAACTTTTTGATATTCGGCCGGAGCCGGATATGACCGGATAGTAAAATTTGATATTCGGCCGGAGCCGGAGCCGAATACCTAAGTGTCTTGTAAATAGCTTGTGTTGCTGAACATTTTACGAAACTGTTAAATAACATATCTATATTGGTTGGTATTAATTTTTTTTTCCTTTTTATATACCTTATTGTTTTAAACTCTGTTACTGATTGATTTATTAAAGCTTAACAGTATTTATAAACAGATAGTCATATCACAAATTAAGATGCCACCTACTGTAAAGGATGTGTGTGGGAGGGTCAATGTAAAATATGTTAGTATATATTTAACTAGTTACTAATGTAAATCTCTCATAAGTAAAGTGCAATCTGCCTTGTATGGTGGTTGGATGTATGTGTTCATGAATTTCATACCAACAACCTGGTCAGATATACCTACACATGTTGTCCTAGTGTAGTGTGTATAGTTGTTTGTATTAACCATCACGAATTGTTTTTTCCTTGCGCATACGCACGCAATAGTGTTGGGTGGTCAGTCAAAAAAAGATAACACATTGGCATGGTCAGTCAAGCATATAGATAAATTATACCCGTCCACTAGTTACAGCATATTGTTTCTTTGTTTGCTAGATCTAACTGCGGTACTATTATTTAATTTCTTGTATGCGATTATTTTACTGTAAGGTTTTTCCATTATTTATTAAGTCAAAAGAATTAAACACTGAAATAAGCTTTCTTTCTAAAGGTTTTAATACAAGGAAAAAATACACACACACGCAAACATGCACATCTTTGTTTTATTTTATTGAGCAAAGAACGTACGTAAGAAACATTCAATGCAAAGAACGTATGTTAGAAACATCTTCCTTAATTATTACTGATTTTATTCGTGGTTTCAGTGTCTGTTACAAAAGGGAAAGATAGTAAGCCTATGGATGTCAGGTGTGTAAAAGTCGTCCTGGCCTGATACACAGTGGCTAAGTACGCATCTTAAGTAAAAAATATATAGTAATAACAAGGAGTTAATTGACTGTCACAAATGATTCAGAATATCGTAATCAAATCAAGACACAATTAACTGCAAGAGTAATAGTCAAGTTAACACGTTAGAAAAATTATTTAACGTTAATATTTATTGACAGTGTAATATCCTTTGTTAGCACGTTGTGTTTTTTCATTCTGGTTTAAAAAATGGTCAATGTTCTATCAATAAATTGGGTGTCAAGGACCAAATAAATAAAATAAAGAGTAGGGGGGTGTTTAGCTCTCCATTTAAAATTTAAAGATAGCCCTAGACGTGTCTTTTACGCTAATATAGATTTTTTTTTTACAAAATAATTAGTTATTGGCTTACTAGGCTATGAAATCTCGCGTTTTGTGTTCTGTGTAGCTAAAGGTCACTCGTTTAGGTGTGTGATCTTTAGTCCTTTACATTCAAATAACTCGGCACACTTGAAAAGGTGTGGCCTCTAGAGAGTGCTTACGTCCATCGTATCTGACTTGTGGTCACCTGTCAATCAATGAACTCAATGTGATGGACTAAACAAATAAAAGGGGGTGTGAGTTGTTCATCCATATCTCTGGAAATATACCTGGTTACCCTAGTAGAGGTGTAGCTCTTGTAGTCCAGCCCCCTACTAAACATTTACTACCAAGTAAACAAACTCAGTTCCCTCGAAAGGTGTGATCTCTAGAGAGTGTCAATACCCTGACATGAAACCTTCGTCCATCGTATTTAACTTGTGGTCACCGGTCTATAAATAAAGTCAATGTGATGAACTAAACTAATAAAAGGGGGTGGGAGTTGTTCATCTCTACCTCTGGAGATATACCCGCACAGCTAGACAGACGTCTGGTCAGCATGACTTAGTCAAGGAATGTAACATTTTAACATGTTAACTAACTTACTCAAAGGTCAAGACAAATTGAAAAAATGTGCCAGCCATTGCTGCTCTGTATGTAAAGCGCATTTATGATGTAAAGTTTCATTTCTATTTATATTAATACGCCTTGTCTTTATAATAAACGATGTTTGGTGCATATTCATAAAGGCTCTATTTTTAAGCACATTATTTTGTTTTAATATAAACACTTTATGCATATTAAATAGGTGTACTTTTTATTATCCGGCAATGAAAAAATGTCGAATATTCGGCAGAAGCGGAGCGACTATCCGGTGCATCCCTACTTTCAAAGCCTGTTTGCTCAATAGACAAACTCAACTAGTCACTTTTGAGGACCTGGTCAGTTCAAACTCATCTTTATACAAACATTACATTGAAGTTACTCTAGCTCATTTTTGAGTTGAGCTGAGTTGAATAATGTATTAGTCAAATACTAGTCTAAAAAAAGCAAATGTAAAACAAAACTGAAGTAAACTTCATAGCTCCATCACAATGACTAAAAAAGTTGAATGTTGACAAGCTCGTCCTATTTCTGGTATAATTGGCTCCCCTTCCCCTTCTATGTTAATATATAGTGACCGAATATGATATTAGTCTCTAGATCATAAACCAAGTAATATCTGAAAGACACAAAAATAAAGGCACATTCCTCGTCCCATATGCTTGGACAAATTTGTACAAATACTCCTTCTTCCCTAGTGCTATTTGAGCATGGAATGGGTTGCCTGAGCTAGCCAGAAAAACCAGTGACTTGGCAGAATTTAAGTCATTGGTTAATATGCATGACTGAATGCATGACGCGTAGGATGTAATCATCTTCTTTTTTGAAGTAACGTCTGTATTATATAAGATAAGATAATATATACAGGGTTTACAATGCAAGAGAAAGGAACTCAGTCATAAACTTTGTCCTGAATTTTCCAGCTCAGGTAACTTAATTGAAGGTCCAATAGTTCAGAAAAGTAAACTCTTAACAATTCAACTGAAGGATTTTAGTTTGCTCTAATCATTGAAACTACTAAGTTCACGTTGTTTCTCTTATTTTTTCTAATCAGTTGTTTTTATATAGATCTATATAGTTTTCATATAACTAGAATTGTGTAATTAACATATTCTAGGTCAAGTTCGTAATTATGTGGTCTGTAATGTGTGTCACAACGCAACGGAAGGCTTTAAGTAACTTGTTATCAGAGTTTTTCGTCTGCCTGAATAAACAAGGGTGCAAGAAATTACAGCGTTCCTCCAGATTTCTAGCTGGGAAGCCAGCATCCAAACGGGAATCTCAATTCGTAATAATGGGGCTCTGCTGTAAAACGTATGTAGGGCTTCAACATTCCGAAGTTGTGGTCTGTTTATATCTTTCTAGAACAATTGTATCTAACAGGTTACTTTTGTTGTATCAACTCACTCTGTCTGTCTATCTGTCTGTCTTGTACAAAGTTTGAAAACATTTTTTTTTTCATATACCCCTTCTCGGATCAAGTTGAAAGTTGACACAATTATTTGTTGTACCTAACAAAACAGGAATCAATAAAACAAAATTAACCAATTAGTCAATTGGTAATTATTTTTTCTGTTTGATACAAAAAAAGAAATTAATCCTTTAGTATTAAGAGATATGGCTTAATTTTTTAGGTTTATTCCCTTTAGATAATTGTACACGTTATTTCCCCCACACCCATTCTTGGGTCAAGTTCAAGCTTTACATTATGAAGTATTTGCACCTAAAAATAAAAATCTTGATTTATATAAAAGTTAACCAATTAGTCAAATAAGTTTTGATAATTAATTAATTACTTAATTTGATATCGAAAACATAGGAAATACATTCTACATTATTGAGTTATATTGTTGTGGATTTCTTCCCATTAAATAAGCTCTTTTCTAAGAATTTTTATATTTATCTCATTTTATCTCTTGAGCTGATTAGCCATTATTTATCATAAATAATTAATTCACGTTCATCACTACAATTTCCTCCCTTGGAGTTATTGTCCTCGGATTGTCCGCCCCTGCATTTGTAAGCATGTTTAGTTGTCTCTTGTTTCTTCTCTACCTCTTACTTTGTTTTTTTTTTTTTCTCATTCTGATTTTCTCCCTTTGGCAATGCATTAAGTGCTTTCTTAATAGGCCATTTCACACACACACACACACACAGATAGATGGACACATACACGCAGATCTGCACTCTCACACATCACATCCTCACAAACACAAACATTACAACTCTAGAAATGGGCACACATTTAAAGGCAGGTGTAATCTGTTTACATTAAAACGAAATCAAATTCGAGACATAAAGACAAATGAGGAAGCCGCATCCCTGTAATTATTTTTAAGCAGTGCATGACAACTAGGAAATGCATTTCATCCAAGGAAAAATAAATGTAAATACTAAGCAAATCCTAACAGATCTAAAATGTAAACATTGTTAGCCAGATGCCTAGAGATATGCAGTTCACATTATTTAATGTTTAGGGTGAGGTATAAACATCCTAATAAGTCATTGTCTTCGATTAGGGATGAGTGCAGTATTTCACATGACCACGCAAACCCAGATGCGACATGTATATTTTCCTACATTTGACGCAGACAAAGCCGTTATCCGATGGGTGTAGATTTAAGATTGCTTTTCGATTTCAGCGTCTGTATTTGACAAGGGTTTTTTCCCGTGACGTTCGTGAGAGCTCTCCAATTGTCTTGTTGAGAAGCCATCTGGTGCCAGCTACTTTCCTCTATGCCTATGAGACCGAGATGGAGCCTGAGTTTATATTTATAGCACTTCCGGGGAGCATCTCTGTTATGTCGTCCTCCTTTGAGTTCGCAAAAAATAAGATCGCCTTTGGCATGTGGCCATCCCCCAAGTGGGATTGGTGTTTGACCTAGCGAAGCTGTCGAGTCTTAAAATGTGCGGCTAGTGCTTCCTGCAGAACATGGATACTTTTGTAAGGGAGTCTTGCCAACGTTTCCTAGCAATGAGCGAAGGCACCTTTGATGGAGGCGTTTGAGGATCCTTAGTTGTATCTTAATTTTGTTTTGATATATAAAAGAGGAAATAAATCTTAAAGTATTGAGATATATGACTTTAAATATGCAGTGCCTTCCCTGGTAAAGTTTTTTTTTAATAATAATTTTTCTATTCTGCTCGTGTCATACATACAGCTGAATCCAGGGGCATTTCGACCAGTGGAATGTAAGAAGTTTAGTTTCTCTACCATGAATTTATTAGAGAGCTGTAACAAGATGATTATTCAATGACTGTCTAATGAAAAGCCTCTACATTTGATGATGATTGACTCGCAGAAGAACAATGTGAATGAAATAAATGTGTGCTTCTGTCAAAGGTTGACAGTGTTCTGGCGTGTTGAAAGTCTATTTCTAGCTCTCTTGACTCGCTCGTATTTGGAAATACAACGGGAAGTAATTCGCTAGGAGAGTAGTTTCCCTTTCCCTTTCATGTCTATGTTTGTCAGCTCAAAAGATTGTGAACCCAACTTTGAAATGAGTGATTTGTGTGAGTAGAAACATTTAGCTCATTATCTCTGTCTCTACCTTCTCTCTGTCTCTCTCTGCCTCTGTCTCTCTCTCTCTCTGTCTCTCCCTCCCCCCCCCCCCCTCTCTCTCTCTCTGGTGATGTCCAGGATGTAGTACGGTTCAATGAAATCAGTTCAAACTTCAGATCCCGGTCAGCAATGTCAGCTTCAAATGAAGTAGCAGGATCGGACTCAAGGGATGTGCAACACTGAGACTCGGGGCTAAAGGAGCCGCGCGATTTGCATTTATGTATTTATTTATTTGCCTTGGCTAAATCACAGCCTCGGGCCAACAAATTGTAATTTGAAGACTATTGGCGTGCGACAGATAGGAGGGGGAGTTCAATCCTTTTTGCTGGAAATCATAGCAATCTCCTAGACCCCAAAGATAGCCGCATCAGATGATTGTTTGCTTGAGATGATTGGCTGCCTGAGATGATTGACTGCCTGAGATAATTGACTGCCTGTGATGATTGGCTGCCTTAGATGATTGGCAGCTTGAGATTATTGGCTGCTTGAGATGATTGGCTGTCTGAGATGATTAGTAATTGAGAATATTAGCTGCTTAAGGTGATTGGCTGTTTGAGATGATTGGCTGCCTAAGATAATTGGCTGCCTGAGATAATTGGCTGTTTTAGATGATTGGCTGCCTGAGATGATTGGCTGCTTGAGATTATTGGGATTTGAGATTGGCTGCTTAAGATGATTGGCTGCTTGAGATGATTGGCTGCCTGAGATAATTGGCTGTTTTAGATGATTGGCTGCTTGAAATTATTGGGTTTTGAGATAATTGGCTGCCTGAGATGATTGGCTGCTTGAGATTATTGGCTGCTTGAGATTATTGGGTTTTGAGATTGGCTGCTTAAGATGATTGGCTGCTTGAGATGATTGGCTGCTTGAGATGATTGGCTGCCTGAGATGATTGGCTGCTTGAGATGATTGGCTGCTTGAGATGAGTGGCTGCCTGAGATAATTGTCTGTTTTAGATGATTGGCTGCTTGAGATGATTGGCTGCCTGAGATGATTGGCTGCTTTAGATGATTGGCTGCCTGAGATGATTGGCTGCTTTAGATGATTGGCTGCCTGAGATGAATGGCTGCCTTAGATGATTGGCTGCAAGAGAAGCTTAAATGGTGTGTTTTTATGCTTGAGATGATTGGCTGCATGATATGATAGCAGGGGCTAACTGAGTGTCACAGCCACAACCGGCCTATAAACTGTGTGGGCTATACAAAAAAATAGGCCTTATAGATTGTTCGGTAAATGTTCAGTCTGTGTATCTTCTCTCACTTTCTTCTGACTTATTGACAACTACAAACATGTGCCAATTACCTTCGCTTAGTGGTTTGTGCAGAGAGGGAGCGAACTCTTGAAACTAAACGCAATCCAGCTAATGATACGTCAAGACAATTCATCCCAAGATTCTTCTCACTAATACACATCTTCATATTATCTCCCTTTCCTGTCTCAGACCAAATCGATAATGGTAATCATGTGGTCACTGTGGTATAACTTCCGAGTTCTTTTCATTTCCAGTCAGCATCTTTGATGTCCACACATCCGCACTTACTCATTCTGTTCCCTCATGCTATCAGCACTGGACAAACCGCACATCCCACACATTAACATGCTAACTTCCCGCCCCCACACACACACACCAAGGTCAAAGAAACGCATATTGCCTCTGCGTAATTACAATACATTTTCGCTCCGTCTTGATGTAATGGAGCACGCAAGAATATTGGAAATGGGATTTCTTGGAGAGCGTCTACATCCGTAGCATGGAGGGCTGATAATAATCTCTCTTGGATAATATTATCATCAATTAGTTTTCACAAATAGTCCACCCGTCCAAAAGACGGGTGTATAGACGATTATTTAGCGTTAGAGGATAATTTAATCTGCATACAACTACATATCTCTACATACAACTACAGATCTCTACATACAACTACAGATCTCTACATACAACTACAGATCTCTGCATACAACTACATATCTCTGCATACAACTACAGATCTCTACATACAACTACAGATCTCTACATACAACTACAGATCTCTGCATACAACTACATATCTCTGCATACAACTACAGATCTCTGCATACAACTACAGATCTCTGCATACAACTACACATCTCTGCATACAACTACAGATCTCTGCATACAACTACAGATCTCTGCATACAACTACAGATCTCTGCATACAACTACAGATCTCTGCATACAACTACAGATCTCTGCATACAACTACAGATCTCTGCATACAACTACAGATCTCTGCATACAACTACACATCTCTGCATACAACTACACATCTCTGCATACAACTACAGATCTCTGCATACAACTACAGATCTCTGCATACAACTACAGATCTCTGCATACAACTACAGATCTCTGCATACAACTACAGATCTCTGCATACAACTACAGATCTCTGCATACAACTACAGATCTCTACATACAACTACAGATCTCTACATACAACTACATATCTCTGCATACAACTACAGATCTCTGCATACAACTACAGATCTCTGCATACAACTACAGATCTCTGCATACAACTACATATCTCTGCATACAACTACAGATCTCTGCATACAACTACATATCTCTACATACAACTACAGATCTCTACATACAACTACATATCTCTGCATACAACTACAGATCTCTGCATACAACTACAGATCTCTACATACAACTACAGATCTCTGCATACAACTACAGATCTCTGCATACAACTACATATCTCTACATACAACTACAGATCTCTACATACAACTACAGATCTCTACATACAACTACAGATCTCTGCATACAACTACAGATCTCTACATACAACTACAGATCTCTGCATACAACTACAGATCTCTGCATACAACTACAGATCTCTACATACAACTACAGATCTCTACATACAACTACAGATCTCTACATACAACTACATATCTCTACATACAACTACAGATCTCTGCATACAACTACAGATCTCTGCATACAACTACATATCTCTACATACAACTACAGATCTCTACATACAACTACATATCTCTACATACAACTACAGATCTCTGCATACAACTACAGATCTCTACATACAACTACAGATCTCTACATACAACTACAGATCTCTGCATACAACTACAGATCTCTGCATACAACTACAGATCTCTGCATACAACTACAGATCTCTGCATACAACTACAGATCTCTGCATACAACTACAGATCTCTGCATACAGCTACAGATCTCTGCATACAACTACAGATCTCTGCATACAACTACAGATCTCTGCATACAACTACAGATCTCTGCATACAACTACAGATCTCTGCATACAACTACAGATCTCTACATACAACTACATATCTCTGCATACAACTACAGATCTCTGCATACAACTACAGATCTCTGCATACAACTACAGATCTCTGCATACAACTACATATCTCTGCATACAACTACAGATCTCTGCATACAACTACATATATTTCTACATACAACTACAGATCTCTACATACAACTACATATCTCTGCATACAACTACAGATCTCTGCATACAAAAATTATTATGAATTCTAAAGTCTCTATAAGTCTTTTTTTAAATAATCGCGACAAAGTCACGCCAGAGAAAAAACATTTTAGAACCTGATTAATTACATAAGAACTGCCGCCATATTTGACTGTCCTGTTTAAAAAGTCATGTTTTCAGCGGTAAAGTTAAGGGGGCGGTAGAGTGAACACGATTAATCAGGAACGGGTTCTCTCTCCATTTTATATGTATTACTAATGATTGCATTTGACATTGGCGAAATTTTTTAAAAACAAATTGTGTCATGGTCCAGCTAAAATGGACTTGTCCGAAGGGAGTGGTACGCTGGCATCTATGGCCTATCACACGTTATCTCTCCCATACACATTCTTCGATCAAGCTGAAACTTTATATGATTACTTATAGCACCTAAAAAAATAAGTTAAACAAGTAAGCAAATAATTATTGGTAATTAATTACTTTGTTTGATATCGAAAAAATGAAATAATTTCTACATTATTGGGATATGTAATTTTAAATAAGGAGTTCTTCCCCGTAGATAAGCTTTGTTGCTTTTTTTTTTTTTTTTTACAAAGCTTGCTCACTCTGTCTGTCTGGTCAAAAGTTTGTACACGTTATTTCTCCCACATCCAAACTCGGATCAAGCTGAAATTTAGCTAAAATATTTCTTGTACCTCACAAAAAAATAATTAATTTAAAAAATTGAAAAAACTAGTTAATTAACTATTGATAATATTATTTTGTTTGGTATCGAACAGGGGAAAGAAATCGTACTTGACAGATGTGGTGGTAGACGTTGAATTAGTCCCCTTGAAGTGGCTGAACCCTGAAGTTCAGATCAGGTCGTACATCGGTTTTTCTTTTTATGTATTTAAAAAGCGATCTTGATAACATTCACCCAGATGTCCCTGCCCTTATGTTCCCAGCTGATCCAGACAAGTGATAGGATCTTAGAGCAGTGATACATGGATAGGATCTTAGCGCATTGAGACAAGTGATAGGATCTTTGCGCAGTGAGACAAGTGATAGGATCTTAGAGCAGTGAGACAAGTGATAGGATCTTAGAGCAGTGATACAAGTGATAGGATCTTAGCGCATTGAGACAAGTGATAGGATCTTTGCGCAGTGAGACAAGTGATAGGATCTTAGCGCAGTGAGACGAGTGATAGGATCTTTGCGCAGTGAGACAAGTGATAGGATCTTAGAGCAGTGAGACAAATGATAGGATCTTAGCGCAGTGAGACAAGTGATAGGATCTTAGAACAGTGAGACAAGTGATAGGATCTTAGCGCAGTAAGACAAGTGATAGGATCTTTGCGCAGTGAGACAAGTGATAGGATCTTAGAGCAGTGGGACAAGTGATAGGATCTTAGCGCATTGAGACAAGTGATAGGATCTTAGCGCAGTGAGACAAGTGATGGGATCTTAGCGCAGTGAGACAAGTGATAGGATCTTTGCGCAGTGAGACAAGTAAAAGGATCTTAGCGCAGTGAGACAAGTGATAGGATCTTAGAGCAGTGAGACAAGTGATAGGATCTTAGCGCAGTGAGACAAGTGATAGGATCTTAGCGCATTGAAACAAGTGGTAGGATCTTTGCGCAGTGAGACAAGTGATAGGATCTTAGAGCAGTGAGACAAGTGATAGGATCTTAGCGCAGTGAGACAAGTGATAGGATCTTTGCGCAGTGAGACAAGTGATAGGATCTTAGCGCAGTGAGACAAGTGATAGGATCTTAGAGCAGTGAGACAAGTGATAGGATCTTAGCGCAGTGAGACAAGTGATAGGATCTTTGCGCAGTGAGACAAGTGATAGGATCTTAGAGCAGTGAGACAAGTGATAGGATCTTAGCGCAGTGAGACAAGTGATAGGATCTTTGCGCAGTGAGACAAGTGATAGGATCTTAGAACAGTGAGACAAGTGATAGGATCTTAGCGCAGTAAGACAAGTGATAGGATCTTTGCGCAGTGAGACAAGTGATAGGATCTTAGCGCAGTGAGACAAGTGATAGGATCTTAGCGCAGTAAGACAAGTGATAGGATCTTTGCGCAGTGAGACAAGTAATAGGATCTTAGAGCAGTGAGACAAGTGATAGGATCTTAGCGCGGTGAGACAAGTGATAGGATCATAGCGTAATGAGACAAGTGATGGGATCTTAGCGCAGTGAGACAAGTGATAGGATCTTTGCGCAGTTAGACAAGCAAAAGGATCTTAGCGCAGTGAGACAAGTGATAGGATCATAGCGTAATGAGACAAGTGATGGGATCTTAGCGCAGTGAGACAAGTGATAGGATCTTTGCGCAGTGAGACAAGTAAAAGGATCTTAGCGCATTGAAATAAGTGATAGGATCTTAGCGCAGTGAGACAAGTGATGGGATCTTAGCGCAGTGAGACAAGTGATAGGATCTTTGCGCAGTGAGACAAGTGATAGGATCTTAGCGCATTGAGAAAGCTAGAGGCATTAAAATTGCGCTTAACAAAAACAATTGGTAAAAATAATTTTTTATCGCATAGATTTATTATTGCTAATCAGATCTATGACAAATTTAATTACATGATTGATTTAAACCATAGACTATATATAAATTATATATATACAGGACTGCCAACACTAAGGGTAACTAAGCATAAGTGTCGTTCAACTCCAAATTGTGAGACGAGGTACTTCCGGTATACATTTATTTTATGACATTCACGGTGTTTGAATGATGATGCCAGCTTGGATAATATATGTCTCTTTTCATCACATTTTACAATTTCTTTTTACATTATACACTATTAATATGAGTTAAATAAGCGATTACTAAGAGAGTCAATACAGTTTTGAGAGTGTGATTTATTACCTAAGTAGCCTCTATGCCTATAATGGGTGATAGAAGTTAAGTCTTTCAGGGAGTCAGTCTAAAAAAAAACAATAGTGAGTCCCTGAGCCTACACACTGGCATCTTTACCAACTTTTATTTACATCTAGATTCTATACCTATTTTTTAAAAATTTATTTGTAGTTTTTTTAAAGATAACATGCAGTATGCATTATATATATATATTAATGGAGAATGAAGCCATTAAAAATTAAAAGCAATCTTGTATTTATGACTAATTGAAAAATATGCAGAAAACTTTCAGCTCTGCAAGCTATTAACTTTTTAAACTAATGAAATCCTAAATAACATCCAATTATTCTAAAAGCCATAAAAAATTGATTGTTCCAAAATTTTCTTCACCGAATAGAATTCTAGAATCATTGATTCTACATCAATAAAAGTTAATTGTACACGTAGTAAACATGTCATATATATATATAAACTAGCCAGAACACTATCTGTGTAAATGCTCTTTTTTTAAGTTGGTAAATCAGATTTTGTTGTTATAAAAATCTGGCTATGTCTATCGCACTGTAACCAAAATTATGACTAAGAAATATTTTGAACGTAGTGTTTATCTTTAGTGATGGTTGCTTTATATAGTAAACTAATTCACCGGAAGTCATTCTACTAACACTACCCTGCAACCAAGGACGCCTCGGTGTACGGGACTTATTTAATTGAATAAGTTGGCAGTCCTTTATATATATAGTTTATGATTTAAACTAATTGATACGATAACATTTAATACAAGCTGTTTTTTAAGTATATTTTTTTTCGTTTTATATTTTTCTTGTTTTATGTTTAATTTTGTTGTTATTACAAGTATCAATGTGTTATAAATTTTGAAGAAACATTCAAGCTCATGTTTGACACATGGCCGAGACATCCCCATAGACGAGTTTTACAAGCACTCTGTACTTGTGCTTACTTCTATGTTATACTAGTTAAAACAGCGTAGCTGGGGCCTCTGAATGTTTCGCCCTAAACGATCTGATTTCCAAAGGTCAGCATTGATCTGTGGTCACTTAACGAACGAGGGACATATTGACCACGCTGATGAGGTGAAGGAACGGACGCCACAAGTCCCCAGGGAGGCATCAGTTGTAACGTTTTGATAAAGCAGTGCTTTAATGGGAGGACAGGAAGTACTGAGTGCTTTAATGGGAGGACAGGAAGTACTGAGTGCTTTAATGGGAGGACAGGAAGTACTGAGTGCTTTAATGGGAGGACAGGAAGTACTGAGTGCTTTAATGGGAGGACAGGAAGTACTGAGTGCTTTAATGGGAGGACAGGAAGTACTGAGTGCTTTAATGGGAGGACAGGAAGTACTGAGTGTGAAGAGGAAAGGAGGAGGGTAAAGTGTTTGTCAACGTATGAAACAAAGTTTGGTAGACTCCTGGATGAGACACTGTCTTTAGAGGTTTGTCAACGTATGAAACAAAGTTTGGTGGACTCCTGGATGAGACACTGTCTTTAGAGGTTTGTCAACGTATGAAACAAAGTTTGGTGGAATCCTGGATGAGACACTGTCTTTAGAGGTTTGTAAACCTATGAAGCAAAGTTTGGTGGACTCCTGGATGAGACACTGTCTTTAGATGTTTCTCAACCCTATGAAACAAAGTTTGGTAGACTCCTAGATGAGACACTGTCTTTAGAGGTTTGTCAACCTATGAAACAAAGCTTGGTAGACTTCTAAGTAAGACACTGTCTCTAGAGGTTTGTCAACCTATGAAACAAAGTTTGGTAGATTCCTAGATGAGACACTGTCTTAAGAGATTTGTCAACCTATGAAACGAAGTTTGATAGACTCCTAGATGAAAAACTGTCTAATATATTTAAGAAAAACAAAACTACTAGGATAACTTTAATTGGATTGTTTTATTGGATCAGGGGAAATAACTGAGTTTTTGAGCAGACATGTCCTAATTCCAAGAAAGCACTTTGGGTAACGAATATGATCAACTCCTCCCCTTCGCCAACAGACGTGTGTAGTTTACTTTCTATCATGTAGACTGGATAGGGTTAATTGCAGTGCCTTTACACCTTTTCATTGGCATCTGCTTTTAGTTGTATAGATTAGAAGTATTTGATCTCTAATGACATAGAATGTCTATATAAAAAAACAATGGTGTGTATTAATTATTAATTATTTTAATGCAGAACACTTTAGCATAGAAATTTTATTTTATATTCTTAGGAACTGATTAACTAGCACGAAAATGGTTAGAAAATAGTTCGTGAAATCTAAGACAAAATGCAGATCTAGATCTAGGCAACCAAAGACTCGAGCAGTGAAGGCCCGTTATTAAACAATAACCCTGCAAACCATTAACATTTGTAATCTAACGTTAATTGATTGAAACCTTAACAGCCAAGGTCACGCTGCACTGAGATAACTGTTTATATTTAAAAAATACAATGCACTTGGTTGCACCTTCGTACAAAAGCGCCCCTATGATGAGTCATTCTCTTATCTACATATTTATCGAACTAAGCAACAGATGGTTGAATGAGAACAAAAAATTGAGTTGATTTATAGACGACTTTGTAGGACTCGCCAGACCAAAGAAAACAAAACATTTATGATGATAATTTCTCGGAAGCTTGCACCAGTAAACACGCGTTAATGACGTCATCAAATCATTCGCCGAAACTAGACTTCCCCTAAAGTGGATTTTATGCATTTCTATAGGCCTCGAAGGCCAAAAAAATATATATACATCTTTATTGTGATTGTGTCTTCTGTCTGTCACGTTCGTATCTCGCCAATGTGTTCACTGTTTGAAATTCAATTTCACCATTCTCTACATTGTGTTTGAAGTCTAAACCATTTACTTTTTTGTGGTATTCCGAAATTATGCCCTTGCGTTTTTGTTTCAACTCCCCTATTCGGCTTGCAAACACTTTATGGAAACTGAAACTGCTCTAGGAATTTTCCTAGAAATTTGACAGTTTACGTACATCTTTGGGAAAAGAATTACTAGCTAAATGGCCACACTGGGAAAACTCTGGTTTGTCCGTTATAAATTTTTTAAAGTTTAATAATCTAATAGTTAAACTAATAAAAAGATCAAAAGGGAGTTAACTTGTGAACGGGACATGAGCAGGCTATTAGAGTATCCACCTATATTACACGCATACAATGACCTACAGCCTTCTTTGAAAGGTTTTTTTTTTTAAACATCTTGACCAAAAAATAATGTTTCTATGTGGGTGCATACTTACTTTAAACAAGTAACATACAACAAAAACAAAAATAAATATTCTTAAAAAAAAAAACCTCTAGAAGTTATAAAGTGATTCTTTTTTTGTGGGTGGGGCAAGATTTTTATCCCCCCCCCCCGATCTTTAATGCAAAAATCGAATGTTTCCAAGGCAATGGATAGGAAACTATCTTATACAATTGTACGACTCTCATTGTAACAGAGGTGGCCGTTAAGCGCTAGAAAGATGAACGCAGTCGCCATTTTGTACTTACTGGCATAGAGGAACGGAGCTGGCAGCAGATGACCTCGGAAAAAGACAGTTGGAGAGCTATCACTAAGGCAATTTTTGCCACTAGGAGAGCCCTTGTAGAACTCAGGCACAGAAGATGTACAGACGTACTTAAATAGACCCCCCCTCGGTCGGACAACGGCTTTGTCTGCAGCAGAGGCGGAAAAAATATACACAATGAAAATGCAGCAAAGAAATGACAAGTGTCCCAATCTAACAAAACAATGCACTAAATTTCACTAAACAATAGATGTCGAATCCAGTGAATGAAAATAAAAGGGTATTAAAAAGACAGTTTGTGAATTTCATACAAAACTTGTAGATGGGCTCTGAGGCTCTGGTGTTTGGTAAATTATGCATGTTGGGTAAATGATCCTCAGTTTGCTTATTATGCAAGACTTGATTCTTTTTTTTAAATACTGTATGGATTGATTTTTTTTTCATTAAAAAAATTTTGTATGTTAAATTTTGGAAACAGAATGCTTCACGATTAAAAGACTAAATTTTGAAATTTCATCTATTTTTTATCATGCTACAAAATGTGGTGCAGTCTGTCAGGGTGGGATTTCAGATTAGCTAGGGTATGATATTACGGTCCCGTATCCCCAGCCTGAACAGAGTAACACAAGAACCTAAAGGTAATAGCATTGAATTTTAGTTATTCAACTGAACATTTAGTGAATAACAACAGTTGTCAACAGGAACAATATTTAATTATACTTAATTGTAATTTTCAAACATATTTACATATACATCAAAATCATTGAAGTTAGCATTTGATTAATAATTAGTCTAGTATCACACCAACAAGTTTCCGTAACACACCTTCACGCTCACACTCCATCTCGGCGCCCAACAGAACCTCAACTCCCTACACCTCAACACCGATAGTTACTACACAACTCCAAGGGCAGAAAGACGACACACTTTCCCATAGCCCAAAGCCTAACACCGTACCCTTACAAGGGGAACCAAAAAGCCAGCTACCCCGCTCACAAAGCAGCTCTCTCTCTCTTGCGGAAACTAAGGATGACGTAAACACACACACACACACACACACAAAATTCTAGACAACAAAACGCACTTAAAAGAAACTACTTCCTATACGCTAAAACACCAATATTAAATGCAAAGAAAACTTCACGCGCGCACGACACAGACAACATTTTAAAGCTGTTATTTTAGTATTTTAACATCTAAAATTTGACAGACAAACAGACAGACAGGATACGCAAAAGTATTATCGTTCATATGAAAAGCCATTTAAGACCAAAGCATTAGACTCAAAGGGACATATTCCTCTATTTACTCGACTTGCGCGCCAAAGTTTACCACAGAGTTAAACAACGCAGTAAACAATCAATGTACGTTCCAGTGTTGGCTTGACTGCCTATATCAAACCGAGCGTTCTGATGGATGGAAGATATGGGGAATTGGAGGCGGAGTGTGTGCTGTCCTGTAAACAGGTCCCATAACTCTAAACCGCCAGTACATTTTGCTATTAAAAATTCTCTGCTTCTGTATGACCATTTTAGCCTAGGCCATTAGCGTTGGGGATGATAGTCTGTCTATAGAGATCTTGATACATCTCAGTACAAGGAGCAGACGACATTTACAGCAATGAATAAATGATTTAATGTATTGTCTAAGTAGATACCATGACATTTCTGAATGTGATAACGGTAAGTGCTGGTCCGTTTTACCGTCCAAAGCAAAATTGCAATACAGATCTAGTCATAGGTAATAACCAAAGTAATCAGTGAGGTAATATATACGGTTAGGGTTGTGATATGTGAAGTAAACAGTACAGTAATCGTTAAGCTAATTAGTAAGGTAAAAGTAAAGTAATTAGTAATGCAAACATTGCGGTATTCAGTAAAGTTAACAGCCAGGTCAATAATGAGATAAACAGCAATGCAGATAGTGAGGTGAACAGTGAAATAATTGGTGAGAGGGTACTATAACATTTGTCAACATTAGTTCACTAGTTTTTGCTTTTTAAATAGACCCCCCCCCCCCAAGAGAGAGTGTTGGGACCAGATAGTCAATTAGTGTTCCACAAGAGTATATTTTCAGATGACCTTTACAGTGTGTTAAATCTACATTTAGTTTTGGGAACAAACAGATTCACAGTTTGCCCTAACGACATCCCAGTTCCCATCTCTCACGTAACATCTCCAAACATACTGACAAGTTCCCAAACATCCCAGTTCCCATCTCTCACGTAACATCTCCAAACATGCTGACAAGTTCCCAAACATCCCAGTTCCCATCTCTCACGTAACATCTCCAAACATGCTGACAAGTTCACAAACATCCCAGTTCCCATGGCGTCACATCATTTAGAATCTGGTCCAACATTTCCTTCCTCTAGTGTGACTCAGTGGACAGCCACTGCGTGGTTCACATCTCAGATAGAGGATTACCGATCTCAACCCTCCAACATGTCAAATGAGAAAGAAAGAGGAAAAGAAGAACAAAGACAAACAAAGGGCATACTGTTGGGCAACAAACAAAGGGCATACTGTTGGGCAACAAACAAAATATTTGGTAACTAGAAAAAAACAAAAAAATATTTTTCTTTTTAAAAAAAAAAAGCTATTATGTAGTATGCTTGTATTAATTAGATTGGATCAGTCATGGAATTAAATTTATAATAGATCTAGACCAACAACAATAAATCTGTGCGATTAATAACATTTTTACTAATTGTTTTTGTTAAGTGCTATTTCATGTTTTTACCTTTCTCACTACGCTATGATCCTGTCATTTAACTGGACCAGTTGGGAACATGGGGATGGGGGGGGGGGGGAGGGAAGAAAGAAAGGGAACTCTCGCTGGAGTTTTACCATAATTTTTGTTTTAAAACCATTTACAAAAACAAACACAAAAACGACCTGAATTCTAACTCGTCGCTGAAGACTCATTGAGCCAACGTGCTAACCACTCTGCTAGTGCGGTTCTTAGGACTAGACAAGTATGTATAGTCATCATAGTGTTCATTACAATTTAGAGCGGCGACCTACAAAGGGGACTAACTCAGCTCATACTTCCTCTTCAGTCAAGTAAGGCCTCTTTCCCTTGTTCGAGATACCAAACAAATGAATTACCTATAGTTAATAAACTAATTGGTAATTTTTAAAATTAAAAGAAATAATTGTGCCTAAATTCCAGCATGATCCTAGGAGTATAGGAGAAATAATGTGCACAAACTTTTACTAGACAGACAGACAGACAGACAGAGCGAGTTGAATTTAAATTGTCCTCATTTTTACAAAGCTTATATAAGGTCATAAATAAATTTTAAATCAACTTTAATGTTACAATACACCACAGGGTGCAAAGTTGACGTTTTCTACAATTATCATCAATAAAAAAAAACACTTAGCTAGTCAATTAGTGGTAATTAATTAACTTTTTATATATAAGAAAAGGGACTTACCCTTGCAGTGTTGAGAGTGACGGCAGTGATTTTACATTTGTCCCCTAAGATAAGTATTTTTGAATGATTTAAACTAGAGTGAAAATCTGAGTAGGTAAGGGGGCGATGATGTTGCCATGGTCTCTGTCTCTATCTTTCTGTCTCACTATATCATTCTGTCTCTGTCACTCTCTGTTTCTGTCTTTCTCTGTCTTTCTGTCTCTACTGTCTTTCTGTCTCTGCCTCTCTATGTCTTTCTGTCTGTTTCTCTTTATCTCTCTGTGTATCTCTGTGTCTCTGTGTATCTCTCTCTGTCTCTGTGTCTCTGTCTCTGGTTATCTCTCTGTCTCTGTGTATCTCTTTGTCTCTCCCTGTCTCTGTGTATCTCTCTGTCTCTGTGTATCTCAGTGTCTCTATGTATCTCTCTCTCTCTGTCTCTGTGTATCTCAGTGTCTCTATGTATCTCTTTGTCTCTCCCTGTCTCTGTCTCTTTGTCTTTTCTTGTCTGTCTCTCAGCCGCTACCCCCCCCCCCCTTCAAACTTGACGTTGACTTCGTATTAAACAAACAGTGTACGGGGCTGGTTCTATTACAATTCCACTCCACCGTCCAGTTCTCTTTGTCCACATGTAGAGATACATGCCACGCTGGTCATTGGCGTGCTCATATCATAACACAAGCCCATTTGCATTCTAATTTCATCGTAGGTTAACATGACCCAGCAGGCGGTCCGCTTGAAATTCAGATTGAGTAATTGTGTCGCGCGAGAGAGGGAGGTCCAGTTCTAGCATTACATAGTATTGTTTCGGTAACACTACACCATCCCATAGCACTAGAAGTTCTCGGGACAAGGGGAATAACTTATCTAACAAAGCCACCAGTTGGGTTCATGTTCTAGGACTAGCAACCCAAGGATGCTTAGTCTGTGTTCCAATTTGTTTTTTCAAAAAACATCATTGAGTGATATAGATCTGAATCGAGCTGAAAATGGGTTAAAAGATAGTTTGACGTGTTTTCGGTTGATCCAATCAAATAATAAAAGATAGTTTGAAATGTTTTCTGTTGATCTAATCAAATACTAAAATATAGTTTGACATGTTTTCGGTTGATCTAATCCTAAACTAAAAGATAGTTTGAAATGTTTTCTGCTGATCCAATCAAATACTAAGCATGTATGTATTTTGTCTCTAAATGTATTTGATATCATGTGTCCCTGTATCAAACAGGAAGACCACCATCGCCATATTTCTGCGCTACCTGACCTTGGCTGACCTTGGTGCCCTCTACACTGGTGTGGTCTACTTCCTTGGCAAGAGTTTATTTAACTACGACATCCGTAGGACCAACGAACTGTCCTGCAAGTGAGTTTTTTTTTTTTTTTGTTAGGTTCTCATTTTGGTTATGTAGGTCAATATTTCTTGTTCACTATATAGCACTACAACCATAATCTCTCTCTCTCTCTATATATATATATATAATTCTCTTCTTCGCTCAAGAGTTTGGACGAGAAGAAGAAGTAAAGAAAAGATCACTCTTTTATTTCTGTGGATAGAGTTATCCCACAAACTTTACGAGCCTTGCGTGTAGCGGTAATACAGTATATCATAAAAATTCCTACAATTTTTGTGTATATATTTCAGGAGATTCGTATGAGTTTTCTAAAGATTTTAATAATTTCCAGGACTTTACTATAGATTTTAATAATTTCCGGATATTTCCAGGACTTTTTCGTATATTTTGCAATTTCATGAGATTTTCAGGAGCTTCTGGTAAATTGACAGGAGGCCGCGGGAAATCTGTTATAAGTAATACAATAGTTTAATTTCATAATTTATACACCTAGAATTAGCGCGGGTCCTATGAAAGTGCGGGGCCCACTGCGGGTGCATAAGTGCGGAGCCCACTGCGGTTATTTAAGGCCGGCCCTGCAAAATAGCAGCGTATGCTACGCCGGTCGACTAGTAATAATAGTTATTGCTTTAATAAAGCGCTACTTCCATGCTTATAGCATACTAAGAGCGCTATGGTCCAATTTTATTTGTGGACCTGTAGGGGGAAGGGGTATCTGGGAGAAGGTTTTCCATGCTTTGGGCGCTCAGTAAACACAACTCTGCCCGAATCGGATTTCGAAATGGTGCAGGTGTCCACCATAATAAAGACCCCTTTAGAAATGATGTGTAGATGGTGTTTTGTTTGGGCGTTCTTCCATCCCCTTCAGTGCAATGAACTCGGTTCTTAGGCAAACCAACGAGGTTTATGCTTTGCTTCCCTAATCGTCTTCTCTAGCGACTGCTGTCACCCGAGCATCACGATGAGGTTGCGAAGCATTGCCCGGGAAAAGTTATAAGTAAAGTAAAAAGGCTCAGAGCTTGTGACCCAATACAAGGGAAATCAAAACTTAATTGGATGTTAAGACTCCGTCAATAAACTATCAAAAAGTTTTAGAAATCTTATTTGGGAAAATTTATTTTATTGTCACTTCCAAATAAAGTTAAACGATGGAAAACGTAATTTGTCAATAAATAATTTAATTGCATTGCTTCGGTGTCGTCAAATGTTAAGTTCAGTTTGATAGCATTGTAACAGACGATACTGTTTGTCGTCAAATGTTAAGTTCAGTTTGTTAGCATTGTAACAGACGATACTGTCTGTCGTCAAATGTTAAGTTCAGTTTGATAGCATTGTAACAGACGATACTGTCTGTCGTCAAATGTTAAGTTCAGTTTGATAGCATTGTAGCAGACGATACTGTCTGTCGTAGAAGTATCTATTGCAGTTTGCACGTGGATGCCGATAGTGTTGTCGCCATTGCTTGTCCTGTTTACGAGTTATCACTATCACAGCTTTACTATACGTCTGATATTATGCTACATAAAATACTATACTATTGCTAGTAAATATAATAATCTCTTAAAGCTAAACTAAATAAATGCAGCCTCAGCATTTGTGATGTTTATTTAAAATATTATGGCTCTACATTCATTGTGGACAACTATTTGGACTGTTGGACTATATAAAGCTGAGCTAATTAACACACGTATTTCAAACTATATGTAACAATGAGATGGTTGGATTTAGGAAGATTGTAATATACCTTTTAAAAAACAGAGTGTATCAAACCCGCCTATATTTTGTACAACGGATACACCAAAAGATAGCTACTTATAGTTTTGTTTCCCCTAGGTATGAAAACATCCATTACTCTCATTTTACATTTATTTTATTGTTTGCGTCAGCCTCGATGCTAACATTTTCTTTTCTATCTGGATACATTCTTAAGGTTCCATCGATGGCTTTCTTACGTGACCTGTGACCTTAGCTCCTGGGCCCTGGTTCTCGTATCTACGGCACGCCTGCTGTCTATCGTTTGGCCCATGAAGCGACTGGTCACCCGATTTAGAGTGTACATGGCTATCATTATCACTACCGCGATTCTCTTCCTGGTCAATCTGCCCATGTTTATCATGTACGGGGACTACTACGCCCCCAAACAGACCAAACCGAAGCTCTGCACTCTGACCAGCACGGCCTATGACGACTTTTACACCTACATCTGGGGCTGGCTTGTCCTGATCAAGTTCACGCTCCTCCCGGGTCTCATTCTCGTCTGCTTGAACACGGCCCTGATCGTCACGGTGAGTCGCACGGGGAAAGCCGTGAAAAATATGGACGAGTTTGGGGGAGGTCAGCACATGGCGGCAGTCGCCATCACCAAGTCGGCTGCTGCCAAATGGAAAAAGAAAGGAACCGCTTATAAAGAAAACCACGATTCAGATCATCCCGCTAAAGCGGAAACACATCAGGATCACAGTAGTTCGCTTGAGAAAAAGACGGATAATTGCAATGTTCACTTTAACAATCTTGAACACGATGTTGATTGCTTGGACAGAGAGAATTTCTGCAACCTGCATAATGAAAAAGAATATTTGAAGAACAAACACAGCGGTGCTAGCGATGAGGTCCCTCTAACAGATCTTCCAAAGATATCTGAAGATATCAAATCTAAAATGTCCAAAAATAACTTCGGAGATACCCAGTCGCAAAGTTTAGATCGAAAGGACGGCGTCTTAATTTTCATTACAAACAATGGAAGTGACAAAAATAATCTAAGTAGCGCAGCCAAAATAAATGGCCATGGTACACCTGACCTGGTCCTGGACACTGGTCACCAAGACGATGATTTTGATTTGGACAGCGATATTTTCAAGGAGCTTGTTCTTTGCCCAGAAGCTTTTAAAAAGGACAACGTTGAGGGGTCTGGACTGACCTCTAACACAGACTTTGAAACGGCGCACCGTCCGGATAGCCCGCACCACTTGGCCATTACAGCCGTCCTGCCCAGTGACGTCGTCTCAGGCAAGGGTAGCAAGGCTTCGTGCACCTGCGATGACGTCAGTATGGTCAGCACCTCCAGTGATGTCACGGGTTACCCCAACTCCATAGCCTCGCCTTCGAAGGGAAGCGTCACGAAGAGGAGCAAGAAGCCCGGCCAGAAGAAGATGACATCTGGACAGAAGAGCAAGAGCTTGACCCGGTCCCTACTGCTCATCAACACCGTGTTCCTAGTGTGTACAATCCCAATCTCAATCTACCTGGCTGGACGGGTAAGTCAGTGACCACACCATTGAACTCTATCTAATAGTATACAGGTCTTCCTGTTCAATTTACATTTACCTGAAAATAAACAAATAATATTGATAACTATCGAAACAGTTCAATCAAGTTCATTTTCTAAATTCTCAAAATTAAAGTGTTATTAAGGCTAATGTAGTTTTATTTTTGTTACTATAAAAGATAGTTTGTTTGAATATAAATTCTCACAGAAAATGTAAAAAACTAAAAATGATAATTTAACTAGACGCGCGATAATCATCATCTAATTTTGTCGTTAACATAGTCAGCATCATTATCCTTCTCCTCATCATATTAGCATTATCCTTCTCCTCATTCTCATCGTCATTGTTATCATTGTCTAATACCTCGATCATTGCTATAATCTCTTCAGTGTGTATACATTTTTTAAAAATCAGAATGTTGACTACCTGAACTGAGAATAACTGGCATTGTTTTATGTATAATCCTATTCACACCACAATTTTTACTCCAATTTCCACAGGTGTTTATATTTACTGGATCAGGCTACAGCCAAGCTCAGGAGGTGTTTAACATCTTCTCCAACTTCATCATGTACACCAACAATTCCATCAACTTCATCCTCTACTGTGTGTCCGGGACAAGGTTCCGAAAGCAGCTGCAGCAGATGATGCTCGAACTGTATGGCACGACCAAACGCTTGGCGCTCAGAGTTATGGCCCTTGTGCGAAAACGTTAGCTGTTATTGGGGGATTTTTTGGCCCTGGGCTCTTAGAAGAAAGGATTTTCAGCTTCTTGAGGCCTCGGTCACATGGAGTCCAAAGATGAGGATGATTGAGGCTGACATAGGGGAACAGGAGGAGAGATGGATAGGACTTTTGGCTAGCTGTGGAAGTCTTGATAAATGGCTCCACTTGACAACGCCTTGTAGGTTGTTGTTGCATCTCTAAATGTGTCATCACATTCTCCCACTCCGGGACATCATTGAAATATGACATCCTGACTTCACGTCATCAAACCATCATGACATCAATTCATCTTTGTCCAGCTAATCGATTATAATTTAGAATTTTGAATGAATGGAGAGTCCTCATGGCGCTTTCCTTCACATTGGCACGTACATTAACCAGGATCTGAACCCATGACACCTGGACTATTTAGAGCTTTTGTGTATGTGTATATTTCATGACAAATTTCAGCTTAACCAATAGCCGTCCACCTCCCACGTGATTTCTTGTTGAAAATAATTCCATCAACACTTTTATTCCAATCCAATGAAGACTATTTCTGACCATAGTGAGCTTAACAATATTTTTGTCAAATTTTTGTTTTATGAAATGTTGTATGCACATTCTTCAAATAAGTTGATACTTCTAAAAAAAAAAAAAAAAAAAAAAAAAAATCTGCAAACTTGTCCAGGTTCCCAATGCTTGAGGAAAACAGAAGTTTCTTTTCTAAACTGATGGGTACCTCCACACTCACACAAACTTTGTGTTCAGAAAGTCGATAAGACCTTGTCGCGACGCAGGCTGTAAAAAATAAAGGATTACCGACTAAGTGGTCGAGAGGCTAAGTGCGCTTGAACTTGGCTTGTCTCGGCTACTAGAAGGGGGCTCGAGGTTCGACACCCGACTCGGGCAGAGTTGCATTTACTGAGCGCCTAAAGGCAGCACGGAAAACCAACTCCTAGATACCCCCTTCCCCACCACCGGTCCACAAATGAGATTGGACCAAAGCGCTCTGAGCATGAAGGTAGCGCTATATAAAAGCTATAATAATAATATGTCATGTACATAATGGATTTAAAAAACAAGAAGCTGCCCAATCGCATCGTTTCACAGACAGAATCGTTTTCGGTTATTAGTGCAGTATAGAATCAGGTTATAAAGATGAAGCAATCTACAAGTTAATCATTCATAACCTGGTGAACTAGAGTCCTTTAGACGGACAAAGCAGAAAAGAGTAGTCCTGTCTTGAGTTACTGGGTGAAATGACCTAAGACCCCAATCTAAACTGGGATATAGGAACGATACGCCTCAATGACTTCATCTAAACTGTTCTTTTTCCTATCCACGTGATTCTCTTGTCCTCTGTAAACCACAAAATAATGCTTTTAAATTCAAGAAATAATGATCATCGAAAGATGAAAAGTAAATGAAACATATATTCATAGATATTCTTTCTTTCTTTCTTGATATTATTATGAACTCTTTACTATCTTATATCTTAAGTCCGATCCAGTAGTTAAATTGTTTTAAAAAGTTACTATTTTAATACAGGTTTCTAAAATATCTTTCTTTTAATAAGCTACTTTTGTTTAATATTTAGTATATCCATTGAAAGTCATCATTATGAAATATCTTTTTAACCTCTCTTTCTCTCTTTCTCTATCTCCCTCTTTCTTCACTCTCCCTATTTCTTCACTCTCCCTCTTTCTTCACTCTCCCTATTTCTTCACTCTCCCTCTTTCTTCACTCTCCCTCTTTCTTCACTCTCCCTCTTTCTTCACTCTCCCTATTTCTTCACTCTCCCTCTTTCTTCACTCTCCCTATTTCTTAATACGCTCTATTTCTGTATCTCTGTTAGTCCATGCGTTCCAGTGACGCTCGACTCAAACACACACAAACACTTAAAGAACACACACACACACACTTTGTTCTTTCTTTCCTTAGTAAAAAGCTTTCCTTTTTTTCTAATTCAGCAAAACTTGAAAGAGCAGAAAGTTCTCACATAAAAGTTTCTAAACACGGCATGTTTCAAACTGTTTTTTAGATCTAGAAATCAGTGAGGAATAAAGCGTTCAAGTAAGTTTCAAAAGAAGCACCTGATTTTCAAATTAATGTGCATAAAGTGAACCAGAGTTTCTAGATTATGTGCGCACAGCGAACCAGAGTAGCTAAGTTATGTGCACACAGCAAACCAGAGTTGCTAAATTATGTGCACAAAATATTCGAATAAAGTTTAGTTTCAGTGAAATTCAGTCTGGCACCAAATCTTCTTCTTTTGAGAGCTCACTGGAGTGTTGAGTTCACAAACAAATGTTCCTAGAACAAACATGAATAGGGCATTAGTTTCCAGATCAGGCAGTTTGTCTTCTCATGTGACGTATCTTGTTTGGTTCTATAGTTTAAGTATGCAAGGACCTGGTACGCATTCTCTAGAGCTACTCCACGCTAGTTTCAACTTTGATCCCTCAGCATGTGGAGTGAACTTTTCGTTCGTTAACTGTGTCGAAATAACTTGAAATAGGGAATCATTTCATTGTCCCGAAGTGCAACCGAATCAAATCTGTAAATTCTCAGAGATAGAAATTTGCATCTTTCTATTCAGACTGGAGTCTCGATGGTGTCAGGATTCGTTTTCTGTCCGCTCTCCATGTAATAAATATTAATTACATACAAACACACACACACAGGGCCGGTCTTAGGCCACTGCAACCTAGGTTTATTTACAATTACATCGACAGCCAATAAACACAATTGGCTACACTAATTTCAAATGCTTTGTTACACAACAGAACTGCCTAACAAATCACTACAAGTCTCTAGCTCGTACAGCTACATTTTTGAGGACTCACAAGGTACAACACAGTCCTTCTCTTGCTGTCCTGGACTCGACTGACTTCTAACTCGCTCTGTCTCTGGTCCGTGAAGGCTCTCGTCACATGACCACAGCACGGGCCATATTTGCGTGTATTAGCAGTACTGTAATATATATATATATATATATATATATATATATATATATATATATATATATATATACATATATACATATATACATATATATATATATATATATGTATGGCGGGAAGAGGACAAAAAAAATCCACCACCCCCAAAAAAAAATAATTCTGTTACGCCCATGTCGCTTTCAGTCCTTGCAGAACGTAATAATCTTCATTCCTGAAGAAACGACCATAAAGTAAGTCGTCCAGTCAGATTTGAAACTAAGTTTAAAGTGCCTCCAACAGCCACAGCGGTAGTTCGCTCTCGGTTTGCTCTTAATTCCACTAGCTTTTTGTCGGTTTTCAATTGAGCCAATGAGACCTATAATCATATACAGTGTTAAGCATTTTATTATTAAATGTGTGCACAGTGCACAAGTTAGGTATGTGTAAGTGCACATTGTATTATTTGTATATAGCCTGCATATCTAGGAGAAATAACTTTTCACTATTTAATATTGTATCCGTTGTGTTATTAAAACATACAGTGCAATTCTAATAGTTTGAATGATGATTCTGTCATGATTGTATATTAAATACTGAACATAGCATATCTCTCTAATATGACATTGTCGTAAAGTCTACTTAGACCGTTAGATTCCATCATTCTAAGTAAAAAGAAATATTTGTATTAAGATTTAAAACAATGCGAAATATCGGAAAAATTATGTAAATTGTTGCCAAGTTTATTGACAATGGACCTCATTCACCAATCGAAAATAAACACATTTAGCCACGTCATAATATTGATAAAACAATGAAAAATACGAATCACGTGACAGCCACTATGGATGACATAATTTGTATAGAAGATATATAGGATCACGTGGCTAAATGTTGTTTGTTTACGATTGGTGAATGAGGTAAATTAATTTGTTTTCTTTAAAGAAGAGTGACTTGCCTTGTTTCCAGTGGAATGTACTTATTTCAATCTTGTAACTGTTGAAAATATAATAGTCTCCATGTTCATTCTGCTTACATTTTCTTTGCTATATCTTATATGTATGTGAAACAAAAAAGCTCTGCTAAAGTGCTTCCCTATTCGTAGTGTTTGCTTGTAAATGGCTGTTGAATAATTTATTTATAATCTTTATAAAATATTTTTATCTGTATTTTGTTTTATTTGGTTGCAAACTTTTTTGTTAACTAAAACATTTATGTAGGTTGTACAATTTGCAGAGGTCTTTTCACTCTTTTGTTAGAATCACAATTTCTATAAGAATGCTTGATTGTATACACAGCTATGATGTAATGTCTCTCCTTTCTTCTGTATAAATACATATAAATATACAATATATATATATATATCTTTATACTAGTATCTTAAATATGTTAAGGACAATATCTACCAGTTTATCTGAGTAACTGGCTTTTAGTTGAAGCTTCTTCTAGTCACTTTGTAGTCGAATTAGTAGGACTATAGCGAATGATACAATAAAATTTAGTGTCTTAATGGAAAGTTCAACCAGTAGTTTACTAATTGGACAATACAATTTACCATTTGGAGGATTATCCGTTGGTCAAAGTTCTTTTTTTTTTTAATATTTGTATTTAATTCGCTCCTTAAAATTGACCTGTTCAACAGAATTTTTATTAAGCAATAAGTTTATGTGAATCCTTTGTCGGGGAACAGTTGGTCTGGTGATTTGTTGGTAATTAGAAGTTGTTGGAAGTTGAAGGAACTATTCGTTAACCTTTTGTCCTGACAACATTTCCGACTTCTTGGTGGTTGTGATTAAAACGTTGCTTCAAGCAACAATCTGAAATGTTGGGCTATGAACTACTACAAATAGCTTTTCCCCATTCATTGAATTGTTGTGCAATTGTTGTTGTTATTATTATTATTGTTATTGTTATTATTATTATTATTCTATTTTTTTGCTATTAACTCATTTTTATCATTTTGGATTTTCCGACTAGAGGTTAATCGGAGAAATCTGCACATTGCTTCCAGTGAGATGTTTTAGACTCCGTTTAGGGTCTTCATGCCATAAAATTCTTTAAGATTGAAAAGGAAAAGAGAAAGCGATATTTCGAAATGTGGTGGTGATATATTGGAACCCATAGAAAAAACGTTAGAAGATTGAAAGAGGAACATTGGTAGAGATTATGTAATACATACACCAACTTAATGTCAAAGACGCCATAGTGAAAACTCACAGTTACCAGCTAAATATTACAGATTACTTTGTGCTAGAAGCGAAAGGCGGCATTAATTTTAAACCACTGTATTACTTTCAATTGGTCAATGCTAATAGGCCTTACCTTGACCTATCCCTTAGTCTGTTGGACCGTCGGGGCACCAAGCAAGACTCGTCGACCGTCTTTCTCCATTCATCCCTGTTTTTTGCTTTAGTTAGAACCTCTTTGTACTAAATATACCGGAATAGTAATAACAGATTTATGAAACTTAGTCTTCACTCCCTGTAACCCTGCAGTTATGGAACCTGCACAGATACTACACAGCCCATGCTAAGCACTTGTAAGAATAACGCGGAAATGGACAGAGTAAGTTTGTGAAATATGTAAAGGCAATATAAATCAATATACATGCTTCTATATTCCATTGTGATGACAAGTATTTGGCTTGTGTGTATATATATATATATATATACATATATGCGTGTATTTGAAGGTTATGTAAATAAACGCAATGAGAACTGAGTCTGTTTGTTTGACCAGACTTTCTTTTTTATCTTTTTTTTACTCTGTGTGTGTGTGTGTGCATAATAGATAATAATGAATCCATTCCTAGAAATTAATATAAGTTATCTTTAATACATTAGCTCAACTGTTTAATACAAATTGTTATAGACCGAGACCAATGTATAAAAGGCCTAAACATTAACCTGCAACGTCACAAACTATGGACAGTTTAGACACAGGTCTGTACGACATGGCAACAAACTATTGGTCTAAACTGCCTACAGGTTGTGACGTTGCAGGTCAGTGTTTAGGTCTTCTATAACGAACGGTCTCGTATAGACCCGCTAAAATTATACATGTAGAACTGAAAAAAAAAATTATTACTAGTCGAACTACGGCGAAGCTCTTGCTTCGTCCTAGTACATTCTCAAAAACGCGAGTTGTATATGAATATATCATGACCCATTATTTAAAATATAAATTTAAATCTTTCATTAAATATCGGATGTGACAGCGCTATATAATATTATTATTATAATAATTTCCGTCACCAATGACTTCATACTAAACATAAGTTTGTTATTAATTTTAATACCAAAAACTTTCTTTTATCTTTAGAAATCGCAGAAAGTAGAACTCTGTACCCATATTGAGCGGTGAACAAGTTAGGTGGTTTGCAATTTCGTGGCTGTATGTGTGTTAAAGTTAATTTCTATTAAGTAGTGTTTAAGAGATAATTGTCGCCCCTAATTTTTTTAAACTGTGTGACATCAATGTTTTCTAACTTAACCTTTCTCATCCCTCGTTTTGTTAACATTGTCAATAGAAACATCAAAAGACGGGAGATGGAAGGAGCGAAAAAAAATGGGAGTGCCATCAAACGTCCATGCCGACCAACAAAATGATTAGGCCAAACACAGCTTCGAAGACATCAAAGTTGTGTTGAAGTCCATGCCGCTCGTAAATAGTATAAAGTACTGTCTAGCGTTTTGCAAATGATAATACGTACAGTGTCAAAAGCTTGAACGTAAACTGTGTACGAAATTTGAGGCTGTACGATATTTTAAGAAAGCTCGTGATAGATCAGTGGTATATTCGCTTATATATATTAGACTAGCAGTACGCACCGGCTACGCTCGTTGATTTGTTCCTATATAGGCTTTATATTATGGCCGGATTAGCTGTTTGCTCCTAGGCTTTAGTTTGTTTTTTATGCCCTGAAAAACACCTTCTTTTCTTTTTTTTTTTTTTTTTTATTCTAATAAACGCTCCATTTTTAAATGATCAACCTTAACATACATTTTAGCCCGTGATTTAGTGTGTCTGTTACAAATGAAATTTTACGGCTCGCTCTCTTTCTTTCTCTCTTTTTCGCTGTCTGGAAGTCTGGAACCACCATTTTGTTGTTTTTTATTTACTTGCGTATCGTAATTTTCCACACATAGACTTGAATTAGAAAGACTCGCTTCAGAATGCGTCTCCGGCACATATTGGCTCTCATATTTTGGGCCCGTTAATTTGTAGCCCTATGGAAGAGGGTTTTAAACTCAAAGCTCCTCCAGGCTACACTCATAGAACTGTCGTTTGGATTATGTTTTGTTTTATAGAAGAGAGGGGTTTTAACATTAAATCCCCCCTTGGCAACAATAAATAAAATGAAAGTCACTAAATTTCCCTCCACCCAACTTTTGCTACACCCATGCAGGCATATATATACATATTGATATATTTTCATTTAGTAAGTTGTACAATATATTTAGAGTGGAGGCGCGGTGGCTTAGCGTAAAACGCTTGTCTTCCAACCCGAGGCATCGGGTTCGAATCGAATCAGGATATTTGAGCGCCTATGAGTCCACCCAGCTCTCTTTATTCGTTTATCGTGGTTCGATGATCACTTTTGTCTTCCAGGGAGTGAAGACCTTGCACTGGGGTTTCGTGCCATCTCATGTGGCGACGCCATGATGCTATGTCATGTGCTTCTGTCTCCCAAGTGGCTGGGCTTATGCTGAACGCTTTCAGAGAAGTTTTGAGGGTGTCCCTAAAGCGGTGTTTTTTTTGTCCGCCTTGTGAGCGCTTTCCTTCCTTTAATTGGCCATACAGAAGACGTTTAGGGATGCGGCGGTCTTTCATTCTGCAGACGTGTCCTGCCCATCGCAGTTGGAATTTTTGGGACTGCATCAGGATTGTGTGGATGCTTTGCAGACCCGCTCTTTAAGGACTTTAGTATCCGGTATTTTTTCTTGTCATTTGACATTCAGTATTTTTCTTAGACATGTTATGTGGAAGTGGTTTAGTTTATTTGCATGTTTTCTGTCCACGTTTCAGAGGCATAAAGCAACTTAGGAAGAATGAGAAATCGATAGATCCCTAGCTTTGTATTTGTGGTGATACCTCGTTTTTTTCCAGACATTTTTAGACAGTCTGCCATAGGATGCACTGGCCTAGACCATACGCAGGTGGATTTCATTATCCATCTTTCCGTTTCTGGAGAGTGTGCTGCCAATATATGTGAATCTGTCCACTGCGTTTATATCATGTCCATTTATCTTGATGCTTCGATCCGATAGGCTTTTTTTCCCAGGAGCAGGTAAATATAAGACTTCAGTCTTGTTTGTGTTAACGGTAAGGCCAACGTCTGAAAACGCTCTTGAGAAGTCACTGACGATGCTCTGCAGATCATTTTCAGAGCATGCATTTATGGCACAGTCGTCAGCAAATGGCAGCTAGCCCAGCTCTACTGTGTACCTGACATTAGTTGGGGAAAAGTAAAAGTGGTAGGCCGTTGTGCTGGTTACTTGACACCCTCGTTACTTGGGCCACAGAAACAGATGACCTTTAGAATATCTGCCCTATAGAATCGCAAGATCTGAAAGGCGAACTTTACTTTACTTACTTCTATATTCAAAGTAATATTTAATTGCAGTACTTGTAAAGTAATATCAAATATAAAGTAAAATATAAAAGAGAATATAAAACCTTGTTAATATTCCACGCCCTATGAAAATGTTTGCCTATCGGTTCTGTTGATCGACAAAGCTGAAAAAGTCCGTTTGTCCTAATGTAAAGACGATTTGTAAAGTGCATAATATTTAATTTAATAATTTAATTATAAAGTAATGAATAAAAAAATTAGAATGTTTCCGCTGGGTTTCGAACCCAGGACCTTCTGCGTGTTAGGCAGATGTGATGACCACTACACTACGGAAACCTACTACTATATGAAACAGTTTGTTATCAAGACATACAGACAGACAGAATGTTTGTAAAATGTTTTACATGTTTCGGATGTTCCTTCAGAGTTGAGGATAGTTTACTTCCTAGTCCAAACCTACCGCAGGACAACGGGGGATGGGAGCGGGCAGGGTTTGAACCCGGGACCATCGTTAAATCCGAACGACAGCCCAGCGTGCAAACCGCTCGACCAGGCAGCCATATAAGCTTTTTTTGTCAATGTGCTCACTAAAGAAAAATTATAACTTCGAGAAGAGGCCAAAATACTTTAAGGTCACAGGGGCGGACTGGCTATATAGGCTTTCAGGAAAATGCCCAGTGGACCGGGAACCAAATAGACCGGTAGGGCCACCGAAAGGGCCGCATGGATGCCACTATGGCACGTATTAAATTGTTAAAAGTTGAATGATATTCTCTTATAAAATGGGCCCCTCTGAACGTCAAATTTAAAAAAAAATTCTTTGACAGACTCTACAGTTTAATACTAATTGAATGTGAATGTTAACACATGTTTCGAAATAATGTAATAGCCTACATCCGTAGACAGTGCTACTAGTAGGCTTCATCCTTTTCGGGCCCACGCACTTGGCGATGAAAAAGCAACATAAGGCCTATATTTCTTATAAAGATATAGAGTTCACTGTATGCATGCGTACAGTTATCGATACATTATCAAACTTCACATAATGATTTTGAGGACAGATATAAATAGATGTCAATCGTACGATATACACTTTGTGGGCCGCATGGTGTAGAAATGCCTGGGCCTATTTTGACAACCAGTCCGCCCTTGAGATCTCACACACAGTTCTTTTTGAAAGTATAATTTTAAAAAGTAAAAAAATAATAAATATACATTGTTTCCGCTGGGTTTCGAACCCAGGACCTTCTGCGTGTTAGGCAGATGTGATGACCACTACACTACGGAAACTTGCAAGTTGATTTACAACCAGATTGTTGTGACTGTTTATTTGTTCTATATTTTTCTTTCCTGTTTTTCTCATTGATAATGATGTTGTGAATGTTGATGATGCAATGAATGTGAAACAAAACTTGTAGACAGTCCAATCCTCAGGTTTACCAGTTCTTCCTACTTTGACTCAGGCGCCTCCGCTGTTACACAAACTCACAATCACAACACAACTTCTTAGCCGATGTAGATTTAGGTCAAAGGTGGCGGCAACCTTGTAATAAAACAATTACTCTGCAAAAGTACGGATGTCTTTCTCTCCTGTTATCGGAGTGGGAGTCAAAATCGGATCGGGCATTTCTAACAATCCGGCCCACAAATTGTAGGCCACATGATCGGAGTCCTATCACACCTGTCTTCAAAATGAAGGATATTTACAAAATTGAATGCTTTTGATTAGTATTAGACTTACAAATTGTAAATATATATATATATATATATATATATATATATATATATATATATATATATATATATATATATATATATATATATATATATATATATATACACACACACATACACACACTTTTACAAAGTTAAATTATAGAAAAAAGTCCCTTAGAATTTCCATCACTGCTTGAACATGGTCAACGCATTCCAAAATCCTATATTTAGCAAGTTATGTATTTTAAACATTGGTGAAAACGGGGAATAATACAAAATTTAAAGTACTCTTGTGCTCTGCAAATATGACATACTTTCAGATCGATTACTATTTAAAAAAAGATGGGAAAACGCTGCCCAACACAATCCGGTACTTGTATAGACATCATATACAAGTCCGCGCTATTTTGTATTGTGTTATTTTGTTATCAGATTTTTCGATAAATAAATCACTCAGTGGTAGTAACTTACAAATATAATTTACAAATATAACATAGATTCAATGAAAATGACCTACAAACGGGAATTTCTCTGACATATGTGTGTTCAAGATATAAAAGTGTCTAAAAGCAAAATTTAACTCTCTCTCTCCTAATTGGCGATACGATCTCATTAAATAAAATTACTTTCTGGTTTTATAAACTTAAATTGGTGTTATATAAAAAGAGCACGTATTCTCTTCAAATTCTATTCCAAAAGTTTTCTGATTAGAAACAAAAATGAATTTATTCATTACAAGGTAGAAGTACAAATGTGAAAAATGAACAATTCTGTCAGAACGAGGAAAAATACTTACGGAGATAAAGAGTTAAGGTCTTTATTATCAGGAGATCAGTCAGCCTTTAGCACAGCTTCTTCTCTTTCCGTAGACTTGGGTGAAACTCCGCTGTATCTTGTAAGATAAGATAATGTCAACATCCCTTCTAAGTCTAGTCTTAGACAGAGCACGAGCCAAAGTGGTGTGCAATACTTTGAACAATCTTAGACTTAGACTTAGACTTAGGTCCTCCCGCGCCGTTCGGCGCATAGGGCGGCAACTGTCTCCATAAAGATCTGTCATTGGCAATGTCTGAAGCCTCCTCCCACCTGGTGTCCACTGTTCTGAGGTCCTCCATGAAAGTGTGTAGCCAAGTAATACGAGGGCGTCACTGTTTGCGCTTTCCTCGTTTTGGCTTCCATGTTTTGGTGTGCGTAGTTCATTTTTACGTAGAACATGTCCCGCAAACCTCATGCGACGCTCTGTCAAAACCTCACAAAGTGTTCGACTCCCAGTTCGGCATAAGGATTTCAACAATCTATATATAATTAAGATGGGAATTTAAGATTTTTTTTAAAAATTCATACCGGTAAGTCTATGAACTACTTGGAGGTTCGCGCGCGACGCCTATAAGTCAGACAACTACTACAGATGACTAGGGGGGAAGGGGAACACGATGCAACCACACCTATAGATTATATCTAAAACATCAGAACATAGAACACTTACAATGACAACACACCAGTATCCTGCTACAAACAGCGCATCACCTGCTTGCAGAACACTACATAAACATTAGGTACAAGCTTTCTTTACGAAATTTACGCAATCTGCAGGACAACATTAGGCCCCATTACAAGCTTCATTATTCGTTAGTATCATCAAATCATTTATTAAATAGCTAGATAGATTTTAGGGTTTAAATCATTTCATCAATTCATTAGGTTCATGACATTAGGCATACATTAGCTCCTTTCTACTAACAAAACATGCATGCGCACATGAACATTTTAAGCTTAAGTTAGGTTTAGTGTATTAAAAAACTTAGCAAGAACTTAAAATTTTACTGCCGCATCAGATCAAAATTAGTTTTAATGTACGAAAAAACTTAGCCATAGTTTAAATTGTTACTGCAGGCATCAGATCTAAATTAGATTTAATGTAGGAAAAAACTTAGTCATAGTTTAAAATTTTACTGCAGGCATCAGATCTAAATTAAGTTTAATGTAGGAAAATAACTTAGCCATAGTTAAAAATGTTACTGCAGGCATCAGATATAAATTAAGTTTAATGTAGCAAAAAAATAAGCCATAGTTTAAAATTTTACTGCCGGCATTAGATCTAAATTAGGTTTAAGGAAGAAAAAAATTAGCAATAGTTTAAAATTTTACTGCAGGCATCAGATCTAAATTAAGTTTAATGTAGGGAAAAAACTTAGCCATAGTTAAAAATGTTACTGCCAGCATCAGATGAAAATTAGGTTTAATGTAGGAAAAAACTTAGCCAAAGTTAAAAATGTTACTGCAGGCATCAGATATAAATTAAGTTTCATGTATCAAAAAAATACGCCATAGTTAAAAATGTTACTGCCAGCATCAGATCAAAATTAGGTTTAATGTAGGAAAAAACTTAGCCATAGTTAAAAATGTTACTGCAGGCATCAGATATAAATTAAGTTTAATGTAGCAAAAAAATAAGCCATAGTTTAAAATTTTACTGCCGGCATTAGATCAAAATTAGGTTTAAGGTAGGAAAAAACTTAGCCATACTTTAAATTTTTACTGCAGGCATCGGATCTAAATAAGGTTTAAGGAAGGGAAAAAGTTAGCCATAGTTTAAAGATTTACTGGAGGCATCAGATCCAAATTAGGTTTAATGTAGGAAAAAAGTTAGCCATAGTTTCAAAATTTTACTGCCGGCATCAGTTCTAAATTATGTTTAATGTAGGAAAAAACTTAGCTATAGTTTAAAATTTTAACTACGGCATCAGATCTAAATTAAGTTTAATGTAGGAAAAAACTGAGTCATAGTTTAAAATTTTACTGCCGGCATCAGATCAAAAGTAGGTTTAATGTAGGAAAAAACGTAGCCATAGTTTAAAATGTTACTGCAGGCATCAAATATAAATTAAGTTTAATGTAGCAAAAAAAAGGCACAGTTTTAAATTTTACTGCCGGCATTAGATCAAAATTAGGTTTAATGTAGGAAAAAACTAAGCCATAGTTTAAAATTTTACTGCAGGCATCGGATCTAAATAATGTTTAAGGTAGGAAAAAAACTTAGCCATAGTTTAAAATTTTACTGCCGGCATCAGTTCTAAATTGGGTTTAATGTAGGAAAAAACTTAGCTATAGTTTAAAATTTTAACTACGGCATCAGATCTAAATTAAGTTTAATGTAGGAAAAAACTGAGTCATAGTTTAAAATTTTACTGCCGGCATCAGATCAAAAGTAGGTTTAATGTAGGAAAAAACGTAGCCATAGTTTAAAATGTTACTGCCGGCATCAGATCTTAATTAAGTTTAATGTATTAAAAAACTTAGCCATAGTTTAAAGATTTACTGGAGGCATCAGATATAAATTAGGTTTAATGTAGGAAAAAACGATGCTATAATTTAAAATTTTAACCGCTGGCATCATATCTAAATTAGGTTTAATGTAGGAAAAAACTTAGCCATTGTTTAATATTTTAACTGCCGGCTTCAGATCTTAATTACGTTTAAGGTAGGAAAAAAATAGCCATAGTTTAAAATTTAACTGCCGGCATCAGATTTAAATTAGATTTAATGTAGGAAAAAACTTAGCCATAGTTTAAAATTTTACTGCCGCCATTATATCTAAATTAGATTTAATGTCGCAAAAAACTTAGCCATAGTTTAAATTTTACTGCCGGCATCAGTTCTAAATTAGGTTTAATGTTGGAAAAAACTTAGCTATAGTTTAAAATTTTAACTACGTCATCAGATCTAAATTAGGCTTAATGTAGGAAACAACTTAGCCATAGTTTAAAATTTTACTGCCGGCATCAGATCTAAATTAGGTTTAATGTAGAAAAAAAATACGCCATAGTTTAAAATTTTACTGCAGGCGTCAGATCAAAAGTAGGTTTAATGTAGGAAAAAACGTAGCCATAGTTTAAAATTTTACTGCCGGCATCCGATATAAATTAAGTTTAATGTAGCAAAAAAATAAGCCATAGTTTAAAATTTTACTGCCGGCTTCGGATTTAAATAAGGTTTAAGGTAGGAAAAAATGTTGCTATAATTTAAAATTTTAACCGCTGGCATCATATCTAAATTAGGTTTAATGTAGGAAAAAACTTAGCCATTGTTTAATATTTTAACTGCCGGCATCAGATCTTAATTACGTTTAAGGTAGGAAAAAACTTAGCCATAGTTTAACTTTTAACTGCCGGCATCAGATTTAAATTAGATTAAATGTAGGAAAAAACTTAGCTATTGTTTAAAATTTTACTGCCGGCATAAAATCTTAATTAGGTTTAATGTAGAAAAAAAATTAGCCATAGTATAAAACTTTACTGCAGGCATTAGATCTAAATTAAGTTTAATGTAGGAAAAAAACTAAGCCATAGTTTAAAATGTTACTGCCAGCATCAGATATAAATTAAGTTTAATGTAGCAAAAAAATAAGCCAAAGTTTAAAATTTTACTGCCGGCATTAGATCAAAATTAGGTTTAATGTAGGAAAAAACTTAGCCATAGTTTAAAATTTTACTGCAGGCATCGGATCTAAATAATGTTTAAGGTAGGAAAAAAACTTTATTTTAATGTTGTTTGTTTTTTTCAAATGTTCTATAAAAATACTTTACTTTGTGACACAGTTTTATGTTAATAATATTGTGAATTTGTGAAATTCATGTAATTTTCTGTGAATGGTGGATTTTTCATTAGTAGGGGTAAGTGTGTTTGATCTCATTTTTTTTATGTTAAATAATTGTCTGTAGCTTAAGATTTATTTTTTATTTCTCTATTCTTGGGCAATAAAATTGATATATAATATGTCAATAAAAGCCATTTGAAATTGATCAAAAAATGGTCCTAAAAGTACAATGTTGAGATCTCAATCTGTTTTCCGCTTTATTGGAGATCTAGTAGTAGTACTTTCCAAAAGTTCGCCTGAAAGGACGAAAAACAAAAATGGATGCATGACAAGGAAACAAACATTTTCTTTTCTGTTTCTGAAGAAAAAAAATAAATGAAAACTTTTTTGGACTCCATCAAATCTTCACCCTCACATTTTGACTTGTCCTGCTAATCAATTCCAGAAAATTAAGAATGTTGGTGTATTTGTGTGTATGTGTGTTTAACGCCAAAAGCTATATATTCAGAGGGGTCTAAACATTCATTTAAACAATTTAGTCTCCAAGTACTCAGCTTTGATCTGTATCTGAAATTAGTAAGGGGGGGGGGGATCAGTTAACACATTTGGTCGTTGTTCTGTTGACATGAGCAGCTCGTACACCATCAGTCACAACAAACAACAACAGAAGGTCAAAGAAAAGGGGAAAGGCTACCTTCTGTGGCATTTTACTTCTCGAGAGACGATCTTTTCCCATTTGCAACTTCTTGTGTGACTAAAGAGGCCAATCCTTGATACACAGCTGCGATCGTAGGTTGGGCATATATAATCACCAGGCGCCGTTGCATTTTCCCCCTTCCTTCTGCTTCTGTTGTGTATGACATCTGCAATCTTTGACCCTTCCTTTATGCTCTCTCTCCATGAGGATCTGTCCAAAGCCACCTCTTCCCATTTGCCAGTGTCGATTTTGAGAGCTTCATGTCGCGTTTGCATACATCCGTATAACGTAAAAGTGGGCGAGCAGCGGCTCTCCTGCCTTCTTTAGATCGCCATACAGGATGTCCTGTGGAAGTCGACCTATTGGCATTCTACGAACGTGGCCAAGCCAGCCAAGGCGTCTGCTGCTGATAACAGAGCGGATGTCCTGGCACCCTGTTCTTTTTGGCACTTCCTCATTGGTTATCTTATCTTGCCACCTTATTTTAAAGATCTGCCTTAGGCATCGGAGGTGGAAAACATTCAGCTTTTTTTCCTGCCATGAGTAGTTTGGCCATGTTTCACTTCCGTACAGCAAGGTGCTCAACACACAGGTCCGGTAGACTAGGGCTTTAGTACTGCTAGTCAACAATATGTTGTCCCAGACTCTTTTCTGCAGCAGTGACATGGTGGCCATTGCCTTGGCTATCCTGTTGTTTATGTCTACCTACTACACGCCTTTTTGGTCCAACTTTGAATGATACTGTTAAGATTGTCAAAGTTGCCCACATGGTTTACCCTGGTGTAGTCACCGCCAATATTGAATAGCTCTTCATCTGAGAACCGATTCCTGAACTAATGCAATTTGGTAAATCATTTATGTCAATTAAAAATAGTAGTGGACCCAAGACTGTTCCTTGAGGTACGCCTGAGTTTACTGTTATTGGTGTTGAATTAGAGCCATTTATTAGTACAGTTTGTTCTCTCAGAAAATCTTGAAACCACTGATGCAATGGAACATCAATGCCAAAATATTTTAATTTTTTAAGCAAACTATGATGGCGAACATTGTCAAAAGTATGGAAAAATCTAGTAAGATAGCATCAATTTGCTCACTGTTATCGAAACCTTTTGAAAAATCATCAATTAGTCCTATTAGTTGTGTTTCACATGATCTATATTTCCTTAAGCCATGATGGTATGGAGTAAGGACATTATGTTTGTCTAAGTGGTTTATGATGTTGCTACATATTATGTGTTCTAGGATTTTACATGTGATGCTGGTAAGTGATACTGGTCTGTAGTTTCCTGGGTCCGATTTTTCTCTTTTTTTAAATAGAGGGGTGACATTAGCTTCTTTCCAATCCCTTGGTACTCTGCCCTGGTTAAGAGATGCCTGAAAAAGTATTTTGAACACTGGTGCTATCTCATTTTTCTTGTACTTCTATATCTCCTATGTTGTCTACTTGGTTCAAATTAAGTAATATGTCTTTGCCTCCTGGGGCTTAGAATGCTGATGCAAAGTATTTGTTTAGGCTGTTAGCTTTACTTTCATTATCATTGTGTGTTAAGTTGTCTTCTCCTTTTAATGGCGCAATCGCCGCTATGTCTGTTGTTTCCATTTTGATAGACTTAATGTATGACCATAGGTTTTTGTTGTTATCTTTAGATATTACAATGTTTATGTATTCACTCTGCAGCTGTCTGCTTACTTTTTTTGTGTTAGGTGTTTAATTTTTATATACTTTTTATAAACTCTTTCTGCCTTAGTTTCTTTAAATTTTCAATATAGGTTTTCCTTCTGTTTACAAAGCTTCTTTAGTCTATTATTAAACCAGCATTTATTTATTTTGTTTCATGTGTATTAAGTTTGTATATGGTTTTCTATAATGTTGTTAAGACTGGTTGTTTAGTGTCTCTTTCTTTTTCTTTTGGGGCTTATATCTGCTACTGTTTTTATCTGACTGTGTATTTTTATGATCTCATGGTCTGATAGACCAGGGATGATATCTTAATCTACTACTAATCCAGGTCTGTTGGTTAAGAAGAGATCTAATGTGTTGTTTAATCTAGTTGTTTTTTTTAATGATTTGATCTAAACTTAGGTTGTGTAAAGTTTCTATGAAAAGCTTATTTATGTCCTTAAGGGTTTTGTGTTTATCTATGGTTAGTGTTTTCCAATTTATATCAGGTAGGTTGAAATCACCCATAATCCAAAAACTCCATTTTTATTTGTCTCTTCAAGTGTAGTAAACTGATTACATAGTTCTTGCATGCATCATAAACTAGAATTTGGTGGTATGTAAATTCTGCCTATTATTGGGGATATTGAGGTGGTATTAATTTAAAAAAATGTTGATTCTATATTTTTTGAGTTAGGTAAGGTAATTTCTTCTGCTATAAGAGTGTTTTTTATTGCTAAAAAAACTCCTCCATGATTATAAGCCCTATTTTTTCAAAAAATTTCATAATTAATATTGAAAATTTCTGCGTAATAAATTTCAGGATGTAGCCAAGTTTCTGTTTCTGCAATTATGTCTGGATTCTTGCAGTCTGCTGTTTTGTTTCTAATGCTTTGAAAATTTATTACTAAGGTTTTAAGGTATCTTAGTATTACTTCTTTACTAAATTTGTTTAATGAGGGTGTTGTATTAGTTTTAGCAGATTTAACTGGAGTTGATCTGGCTAGTGGTTGGTGAGTTTGTTTTGAGATTAAAGAATAGGGAGAGCGATTCGATACAAAAATTTAATATAAAGCATATATAGCTTGTATTAGTGACAGATTGTTTTGTACTAAAGAAATGTAATTTCTTCAATAAAATACAAAAGCAAAAGCATGTAAAAATCATGAAATAAGCAATATTTAATATATTTATTTTTATTTACATAACAAAAAATGTAACGCATTAGATAAGAATAAAAATAAATTCCACTAGAAACTATAAAAATGTAACATTTATAGATATAGAGGTCATGGAAAATAGTTTTTATGTGTATAGTACTACAATGTAAATAAATAGGCTATTGTAAGTATAGAAGACGATTGATCAGTTCATATTTCTGAACAATATTTGTAATTCTCTTTGCCTATAACACAATTTACAACTTCAATGTTTAAAAGAAATTAAAGCAAAACGTATATAGACTTAATAATAAAACCATATTTCAAGGCTTAATTTGACGCACCCATTTTCAAGAAAGAGCGATTGAAAAATAAAATACAGTGAAAGATGGTCGTCATGAGGTATCAGCGGCATGATCGTTAGTATCCTCATCGTTATAACTGTTAAATGAATTCCACTACTTTCACCACACCTTGGCCTTTGATGACAAGTTATCAGCGGTATGGTCTTAATTATTCTAAAGGTTCTCATCTCTCAAACGATTTCCACTACTTCCAACACATCCTGGCCTTTGATCATTACGTCTTGCGCAGGATAATATTAGAATATTACATCCCCCACATCCAATAGAAGCGCTATATCTAAGTACTCACTCAGATTTACAATATATTATAAGATTTCTCATCAAGAATGCAAAATGAAATGGGAAACACAATAAACGCATTAACAACAGTTTGTGTGGAAACACAAACTCAAAATCGGTCCCCCCAAGTGGTCCACCCAGGCAGGTAAAAAGGTAGGTTTCAATATTTTCAGGAAGAAAATCAGAATGATGTGTACAAAATTTAACACAAATCAATACTACAAATTTTCTCAGGTTTGTACAAGCACCGACTAAAGTAAGCTACTACTCTCTCAGCTCCATCTACCTTCTGAGACAAGACGGCGCCTTTTCTGCTCGCATCGGTACCCCGAAAAAATCGCGCAGACAAAATAACGCGACAAAATAGCTCAGAAAAATATAGTTCAGTCATTATGAAAGAAATACTCTAGATATCGTAAAATATGAATAGAGCCAATTTTGTTTTTGTTTTATTGTAATCATTATTTTTCATTTTGCAGGAAACACTTTAGATATCTTAAAACATAAATATGCAAACATTAAGTGAAAATTATCATAAACTAAAATGAATAATTTCAGAATATAAAATTTTTTACATTCCAAAACTTTACTTTGAAAACAGTCAAAGATACTTGTCAGATTTATATATACACATTATATATATATATATATATATATATATATATATATATATATATATATATATATATATATATATATATATATATATATATATATATATATATATATATATATATATACACACATATATATTTATTTATTTAATCACGACGCTCAAAGTGTTGCTTTGAAAGCGATTAATAGAAAATCTTGAAACTTTTACTGCCATTCATGCGGCCCTTTCGGTGGCCCTACCGTCCCAATTGGGTACCAGTCCACCGGGCATTTGCCCGAATGCCCATATAGCCAGTCCTCCCCTGGCAGAGGCCGTTTTTTTGTTCGGTCACTCCGTCAAAACATTGCAGAAGTATGAGCAAGATAGTAGGTACCGTCAACATGCTAGTTTACCAATTTACATGTTTTTACTATAAGGCGTTTTTTTCCTACTATTCCGTATTGGAGTTTTATGCTAAACTAAACAATGTCAAACTAAACATCACCGTGGCCTACTAAATATAAAAAAAAAATGCGCTATAATTTTACAAGTATCTCAATACATATGTGATAATCTTTGTACCATCTCTCGGGCCTTATCACAGCTAGTTAGTTACCCTTGTTTTAAAATTGGTTGCAAGTCAGATTGTGAATTTCAAATAATTTCTTGCTATTGAAATAATTTTGGGCTACAAAGAGAGGAGCTTGTAACATGTGGTTCAATAGTGTTAACGAAATGCCTATCTTATCACTATTCCTTCTATTCTGTACACCAGATATACCAAACAATTAGCAATTTATAGTTTTTCCACCATAAATGAAAATCTCAAGTTCAAGTCACTGATTAATATGCATGATTAATGATGAATTGACACCTGGGTTCACGCGTAGGACGTAATTGACTTCTCTTTTGAAGTCACGTCTAGAATGTATATTAGTTGATGCCTGTGCTACGCAAGAGTTGTAATAGTTGGCATATGTGTATATTGCCCGGAACACTTTGAAATCCAATAATAGCACGGCCCGTATTACAACGCTGCCCACCTCCATTGCAATTATCTAGCCCTTGAATTCTATAAGTCCTTTTTTATCTCTTTCATCCTCAAGTGCATAACTACACAACACATTTCTGTTTAGTTTGGCCTGAATACTTGTTTTTTAATTTTTATTATTCATTGGAACAGCCGGCAGTACAATGACATCGCATTTTGTTTTTGGTATCATACAATAGAATGCCCTCATCGCCAGCCTCAAACTTTGCCCCCCCCCCCTTTTAGCGGAAAGGGGAATAGCCGCTATTAGTTTTGTGTGGTCTCTCTGTCCGTCCGTCCGTCCCATTTAGACGAGTGATGTTCCGATGGTTTCGAGGAGGTATCTAAAGAGAGAAGTTGTCACAATTAAGACGGTTCAGTACGGTTTGGTCAAGACCTAGTCCGGTAGAGTGAGTCCAGTGTGATGTCGGTCCGGAGCAGAGACTCAAGTACAAGTCCGAGACGATATGGACAAACAAGTAGAGTTTGATACCAAAGTATGGAGTTGGTACGGCTGTACGGTTATCTACAGTGAAGCTTTTGTACAGTCAGTGTTACCTTTTTACAGTCAGTGTTATCTTTTGTACAGTCAGTGTTATCTTTTGTACAGTCAGTGTTATCTTTTGTACAGTCAGTGTTATCTTTTGTACAGTCAGTGTTATCTTTTGTACAGTCAGTGTTATCTTTTGTACAGTCAGTGTTATCTTTTGTACAGTCAGTGTTATCTTTTGTACAGTCGGTGTTATCTTTTGTACAGTCGGTGTTATCTTTTGTACAGTCAGTGTTATCTTTTGTACAGTCAGTGTTATCTTTTGTCAGTTGTGCAGAATAGAAAAAAGATTACTTTTAAAAAAAAAAAAAAAAAGCTTATCCTAGGAAAAGAACCGCTAATTATTGCCATTTATCTGAAAATGGCAAAGTTTAGCTCTCTTTCTGCTATATGAAACACAAATTAGTACTGATTGATTAACTAATTGGTAATTTTTTGGATTAATTCGTGTATTGTCATCGAATATGAATAATTATGCAAAATTTCAACTTGATCCGAGAATGGAAAGTGGGAGGGGAAAAAAGTGTCAAAACGTAATAAGGGTTTAAATCCATAAATAGATCCACATTTCTCATTAAGTAGCATTTATCCCCCTTATTTCGATATCAAGCAAAATAATTAATCACAATTAATTAATTAACTAATTGATGAATCTTTTCTATTTATTTATTTATTGTCTGGTACAATGAACAATTTCGCAAAGTATCGACTTGATCCCAGAATGGGAAATGGGAGGAAAATCATGTTTAAACGTTTAACTAAACAGACAGAGTGAGTTCATATAAGCTTGGTAAAAAGTCAATGTGCTCACCATAGAAAATGTAAACTTCCAGACGATGCCGAAATAGTGTTATTGTTTGCACAGCAATAATCTCCCCTTACAGTCTTTTTTGAAGGTAATTTAATATAAAAAAAAAAAAAAGAATGTTTCCGCTGGGTTTCGAACCCAGGACCTTCTGCGTGTTAGGCAGATGTGATGACCACTACACTACGGAAACCTGGTCATGAATGAAGCATATGTTTGTATTTTTCTTTTATTCTTTTCTTTCTTTTATTTTTCTTGTATTGATAATAATGTGAATTTTAGGAGGATGAATACAACTGAAAGACAACTACATAGGCCTACACAGTCCATGTCTTCAGGTTTACCAGTTCTTATTTCGACTCAGGTTCCTCCGCTTTAACAGCACCAACAAGAACACCACTTTTTAGCCGATGTTGACCCAGGTCAAAGGTGACAACCTTATGATACAATGGTCAGCTGGCGCAGAGACCATTTTTCCTTGTTTACATGAAAAGTATCATACACCTTTAGAAATAATAGCTTATCAATCCTTCCTCTATTCTGTACATTAAAGATACAAAAAATCAAGCTATTTCTAGTTTTTCACTCAAAAATGAAAATCTCAGAGCTTAAGTCATTGATTAACACGCATGAAGATTGAGACCTAGATACACGTGATTATCTTCTCTTTTGAAGTCACGTCTGGAATTTACTAGCAGTACACACCCGGCTACGCCCGTTGATCTGTTGTCATGCTTTATGTTTTTTATTGTAATAAACGGGCCACATTTTAACGATCAATCTCGCAATACTTTTTAGCATGTGAATTAGTGTAACTGCTACAATGAAATTTACGGCCCGTGCACTCTTTCTCTTTTTCTTTCTCTCTCTCTCTCTCTCTTTCGCTCTCTCTCTCTCTCTCTCTTTCGCTCTCTCTCTCTCTCTCTCTCTCTCTCTCTTTCGCTCTCTGGAAACGCCATTTTGTTTTGTTTTTTTAACCTGCGCTTTGAAATTTCTTTGTAATTTCTCCAACATAGACTTTTGACTTGACTTGATTTGGAAATACGCTCACGACACATACTTAATTCTAGTAGCACTTTCACTTATCTACTCTATGACTTTTCGTCGGCTTCTCAATTCAATCTATATTATAATTTGTCCGTAACTACCCACCCCCCACTCATTTTAATTTTTTTTTTTTGCACCCAAGCAATGTACGGTATTAGTCACGGACTCACGACATGCATTTGTACTTACCAACAATTTCAGGTCTGAAGGAGGAAAAAAAAGCAATCGAAAGCCACATTCCCGTGTTCCAGTTTCTACATTTAGTTTGGTATCTTGTTCTCTAAATAAAAAGAAATATCAAATTGTTTTCATTTATTGTAATCGTTTATCTCACCACTCGAGAATGTAGCGAAATGACAAAAGATCTGCATTTTCAATGCTATTAGGATTTTTTGTCTAGTGTTACAGGTACCTTTACTTTCTCTTTCTGTAATAGGTCTATCTTATTAATGCTATTCGGATTGTTTTTTTGTTTTTTAAAATTTAGATCGCGTCTCAAAGGATGTGGAAATAACATAAGGCATATTAAAAATAAAAAGATTTAGGGAAAAAGAAAAAACATGCTTTAAAAATACGGAATGTGTTCTATGCTTCTTAGTAGACTGCGACCATTTGGGTAAATACCTCAGATAAAATACAAAGATTTGAAAACAAAGCTTGCGATTTCTCGCGAATAGTAGCCGTCATATAGATCGAAGTGGAATCGGGTTCTTAGTTAGCGTATAGGAGGTAAAAGGAACCTGTGTAGGAAATACGTGGGATACGTGCAACAGTTTAAGAAATCTCTTGATCCATCAGTTTGTGAGTGGTATTTTACAAATCTATAAAAGAAGAGACCAGTGCTCTTATATCTAACCTTCAGTTGTTTTCATTTCAACGTAACCCAAACGTGTGGATGTTGTTCTTATAGGAGAGAGAAAAAACAACAAAGGGAGCACATCATTAACACATCATTAACACATCATTAACTCTGGGATCATTTGGGATGTTCAAAAAATGTTGTTAAAAAATGAAACATTGAAGTTGTTTGTCAACACAGTTTTTTTCAATGTTTTTTTTTTTCGTCCTTTTTAGGCCCGTATGGGCAATTATCTTATCTTATCTTATAATTTACAGACGTTCCTATCAAGAAGGAAAATTCGTTCTTCGTGTATGTCGATCTTGTTGTGTATGATGATTGGAGATTTAAAATCTACTTTTGTCATTTGTTTTCCTGACTAATTCAAGCCCCAGCCCTTTCTTTGCACTAACAGCTCTCAGGAAGAAGAAGCGTGCATGACTTTGTCCTAGCATATAGAACAAGAAAAATGCCTTTATCTTTGTGTCTTCTATTTTATGAAGTACCGGTAATGTACTGTTCAATGTTGTATGTATTATTGCTACTTTAATTTTTAGTTTTCTGTCCAAAAGTGTTTCTAAGTGTTTGACGAAATGTTTTACTCATATGTTCCTTTGTTATAAACATCTCATCTCTATGTTGCGTCTGTTCTAGTTTTTTTCATGTTCCTCTAATAGCATGGGAGCAAAAGGCCCCTGGTCGCCATGGCTGCTACACAATTAATCTTCACATTTTTTTTGTAATTAATTTGCGCCAACTAAATTTTATTACACTTTGATGACACTTTGTTGTGTCATCACCTCTTCCGTAAAGAAAACAGAAAGTAAGATCTCTAGTACAGTGACAGAAATCTGACGTAGAATCAATTCTTCGATCTCATTTCACCTTGTTCTCTTAATCGACATGACAAATACAGACAGCTTCTGATACGATCGAAAGGAAACAAAAAAAAAAGGGGCATCAATCCTCCAATCTTTTGTCTTCGTTCTGTTTGATTTACTATCCATGACGTTGCATGGTTCTACTTTGATCAGAAAGTGTGAACATCATTGATCCCAAGTGTGACGTCAGTCTAGGAGTTCTCGATGATGAAGCGTTTTATTATAGCTACAAGGTTACAGAAACTGTAACACTAGAATATAAAACACAATGTAGGTTATTTTTATTACAAAGCTAATGTTAACTCTGTTTAGTAAAAAGTTTGTACATCCAATCTCAGATCAAACATACTTATTTCGTTTACCTGAAAACACAAGAGTCAATAGCAAAAAAATAACCAATAAGATAATTAACTATCTGTAATTAATTAATTTGTTTGGTATCTCGAACAAGGGAAAGAAATTGTACTTGACTGAAATGGGTGTATAAGCTGAATCAGTCCCTGTTATAGGACGCCGCTCTGAATTGAAACTAACAATAAATTTTTATTTTAAATTCAACAAAGTATTATCAACTGAAGCCTTGAGAATTTTAATACCTCACAAAAACTAAGGTGATATTTCTATTTATGGAGCTGCTAATAATATGAGTTATGATTTTCAAATACTTTTGTCTGTCTCGATGGTCTCAGTAAGATCTCTTGGCTTCGCTTCGAACCTCCTTTCATACAGTCTAGCTCATGCAATAACTTGTCACAGGGTTACAACACTACATTTCGGAAAGAACAAAATTAGTTTTCAATTTCGTTACGAAGTATGTCTTCTTCAATGACATTCTCCCTCTACATACACGCACATGTACATTGTCGAGGGTAAGACTTTTTGTAAGAGCATTCTTTTGTTTCCAACACATTTGTTTTCAGAAAGCAATGCTCCCTATATCTTCCCTAGTCTCAAGTTGTATTCATCTGAGTACATCTTGGCATCGCCAGTTCATTGATTAACTCAAGCAGAATTTAAAACATTCAAGAAATCAGAACAAAAAAAACAAGGTTACAAAGACAGTTTATGTGGAAATACAAACTCAAAATCGGCCCCCAAAGTGGTCCACCCAGGCAGGCTTCAATATTTTTAGAAAGAACATCCGAATGAAATTATATCAAAGACAAATGAGAGATAAGAATGGAGAAAGAAGGTTAAAAGATCTTGTGTATTGCCCCAACGGTCCCGCGGTCAAAGGATAGGTGAAAGTGAATGTAAAGTTAGATGTGAATCTGGCCTAACTAGTTCCCCTTTCAGACCTTGTGGTCTATAGGGCAGATGATGTAAAGTTCATCTGTTTTGTGGCCTACGGTTAACGAGGGTGTCATGTAGCCAGCACAACGACCAACCGCCTTTACTTTTCCCCAACTAATGTCAGGTACCCATTAGAGCTGAGTGAACTCAGAGGCGCCCACAGATTCCAAAGTTGAAAATCTCAGTCTTCACCAGGATTCGAACCCGGGACCCCCGGTTCGGAAGCCAAGCGCTCAGCCACCGCACCTTCCCTGGCCTAACTGATGTCTTATAATTGATCTAATTGTTTTGAAAAGGCTAAATCTCTTATTCGATCCTAAAAAAAAATTTTTTTAATGAATACATACAAAAAATTAAAAGCTAGGAAAATGAAAAAACTAAACTTAAAAAAAAGAACACAAAAAAAAAAACGTTTTAATTTTGTTTTTGGATATTTTTATTTGATGTAATGAATCCAACATTTCGAAGAGATGGTTAACAATAAGATGATTCCAGAAAGATGACTATTTATGATGTTTAGGAACACACTGACTATGTTCAACATTACGCCGCGACAAGGATTATCGAAAGAACTGCGCTGTCATGAAGATTTTAAGAACAAAAACCTTTTTTATGTGTATATAGAGTTAGCGAATTTCAGCCTCGTTTTGAACAAAATTTAGCAGCCAAACTAACTGAACGTAAAAACCAACTGCATCAACAAATTGTTTCGTTTTCTCAAAGTCAAAGTTTTCCCGCAGTCTAAAAAAAAAAAAGGGGGGGGGGGTCTTAGGCTGTACAAGATTTTACTAGCAGTCATGATATTAAGAAAAAAACAAGACAAAGACAGCACAAAATCATAATCATGCACAAAATAAAATTAACCATTTAAATAACTAATTTAAAAACAATACGAATAAGATGAACATAAAAGAACACAACTTCAAATACTGGATCTCGATGACGAAACAAACAATCAAAACATTTGCTAGAGCAACACTGTGACGAGATGGTCTGGCGGCTACATTTTTCTTAGCATCTAGTCAGCAGCTCGACACTGGGTGTAGGTAAAGGGTGGAAGGAGTACATTTAAGGTGGGGTGGGCCCCATTTTCCAAACTTTTATGTAGTTGACTTGCATGGCAGCGCCCTCGCCGTTTTCTTTGTCCAGGTTCCAGGTTGGCAGCCAGCTGTTCCTGTAGACATACAAGAAACAGAAACATTTAAGCGTTTCACCTTAAAGGCAGCGGAGCAGAAGAGAGGTTCCTATAAGTCACACAGACAGGTGGGACCTATCCTTTCATGCTATCTCTAGAAGGGATTCCTTATCATTAGGAATGTGATGGCTACGCGAGAACACCCGGCTTCCAAAGTGAGTCGCTCAAGTTCGAATCTCTTGTGATAGTGTAAATTTGGTCACTTATACAAGTCTACTCAGCTGAGCTAGGTTGCTAACATTTATTGGGAAAAGTAAGTTAATGGTTCTTCTGATCACGCAAACGACCCCGTTGACAACAGAAACTCGTGAAATGAACATGTTCCACTTTAGGTCTAAATATTAACTTTTTCTAAAGCTGATCTCCACAACGACTTTATCAGTGAAAATAATTCTTTTCGTGAGCGTTTTATGGTAATACTTTTAAAATGTCTTTTAGTTTTATATTTACAAGCCATACCAAATATTCATGTTGACAATAAATTAAATTCATGATTAAAAGTTCACGAAAGTGTTCATGCGTGTCCAAAAAGAAGAAGGGGAGGAACTCTAAATGTGATGACATATCACCTGGCATTCCAGAAAGCTGTAGCTGCGTGTCCGGTGTGGTCATTCCATGGCTTGGGGTAGGGCGAGTTGACAAAGTTGTCTGGGAAAAAGCCAACACCGCCGACAGCAACGTTCATGATAATGTAAAACTGGAAAACAGAAAGAGTTATTCTCTAAATCAGTGCCGGTTTTAAACTAACCCAAGGCCCTCGTCTGTCATATAATTTAATTTTAAACATGCCACTTAAGTAATTAACTATTATTAGTTTAAGAAACCATGTTGTATGTTATCATCACTATTACAGATTCTCATTTATGACGAAAAAATCTAAAAATAGTTAACTTTTTGATGTACCCAATTTACGTAGTAAAGAACGTTGTGATAGGCTATGTTTTTTTTTTAATTATCTAATAACTAGCCGGATATGATCCGCGGCCTGTGGGTCTAAGTTTGGGTATTACTGATCTAGTGGATTGGATTTCGATCTATGTCTAACATTGCGAATGTTCCCTTCAGATTTTAGATTTTGTCACAAAAACAAAGTAGAGTGTGAAAATCCGTTTAGCCGACATATTCATATCAAATATAAAATTCTGTAAAAACTGGATTTTTTCCGATTTTTTAAAAAGTATCTTTTTTTTTTAAATAGAAATAAAATTTAGTGTTTCTTTTATTTTTAGGACTTTCCAATTGTGGGAGGGACATTAAACATACACTAGGGTCCGCTTTGATCTAAGGAACATTTATACCAAATTTATCAAGATTGGTCAAACGGTTTTGATTTCTATGCGGAACATACATATATACATACATATGCCTTACTTTCTGCTTTATATATTCGATTTTTTTATCGTGTAAATTCCTAATTGACGCAATTATTAGTTTATCTTTGGAGATCACGTGTTTAGTGAAAGTATGAAGTAACTTTCTGTATCTCCTTACGAAACAAATCAAGAGCATTAGGTCATGTCGACATTAGCAATCATTCTACAAATATCTTCTGACAGCATCAAAAGAATCTCGGTCGAACCTCCCTTTAAATGGGACTATCACAAATAGCAAGAGAACATTGTTTTCTTTGAAATGCTTGCAACTAATCTACTTTTAGACATTGATTAGAATATTTCTAGCACATTATCTCTGACATGTTGAGCCCTTTGTGTGGCTCTACCTATCGGACCATCCTAGTTGGGAGTTTCATGTTCCATGTCATATCTCATATTTGGCGGTTTAATGTGTTGGTGGATGGCTAAAACTGCATCAGTATTATCATGCATTATATATCTCTCTCCAAATACGATCCCATGATGCAACAATAACATTCCGTGTGTGTTTTGACATTTACGTTATTGGTCATGCGATGATAGAACATTGTCTAGGACCTATAACGTCAACAATAGGAACAATAGAGTTTTAGAATATCTGGACAATTTCTAATAACACTTTTTTTAAAGAGACAATAGCTCCTTTATGCTATCAGGAAATGTTATAGTGTTATTCTTTAAACAGACCAATAGTTCCTTTAGAATATGAGAACAAGTTATAGATCTGTAATTTTAAACAGACAAATAGTTCCTTTAGAATATGAGAACAAGTTATAGGTCTTTAGTTTTAAACAGACAAATAGTTCCTTTAGAATATGTGAGAACAAGTTATAGATCTGTAATTTTAAACAGACAAATAGTTCATTTAGAATATGAGAACAAGTTATAGATCTGTAATTTTAAACAGACAAATAGTTCCTTTAGAATATGAGAACAAGTTATAGGTCTTTAGTTTTAAACAGACAAATAGTTCCTTTAGAATATGAGAACAAGTTATAGGTCTGTAGTTTTAAACAGACAAATAGTTCCTTTAGAATATGAGAACAAGTTATAGATCTGTAATTTTAAACAGACAAATAGTTCCTTTAGAATATGAGAACAAGTTATAGGTCTTTAGTTTTAAACAGACAAATAGTTCCTTTAGAATATGAGAACAAGTTATAGGTCTGTAGTTTTTAACAGACAAATAGTTCCTTTAGAATATGAGAACAAGTTATAGATCTGTAATTTTAAACAGACAAATAGTTCCTTTAGAATATGAGAACAAGTTATAGGTCTTTAGTTTTAAACAGACAAATAGTTCCTTTAGAATATGAGAACAAGTTATAGGTCTGTAGTTTTTAACAGACAAATAGTTCCTTTAGAATATGAGAACAAGTTATAGATCTGTAATTTTAAACAGACAAATAGTTCCTTTAGAATATGAGAACAAGTTATAGATCTGTAGTTTTAAACAGACAAATAGTTCCTTTAGAATATAATAGGAAACAAACGAACAATGCTATACAAATATTCAAAGGATTTTGTCTGTAGACTGCACATTGAATGTAGAAAGTCACTTGTTGTTGATGACGTGTTTTTCTGGCTGAGTTGCATCAGCCACTTGGCTACCTACATAGATGGGGTTAGGGTTTGAATCCTGACTCAAGCTGGGCTGTGTTGGCCGAGTTCGTTAGGCAAACCGGAACTCTTTTCTTTCTCCTCCCACCGACAAGTCCACAAAAAAAGTTTTTTTGACCAAAACGCTATAGAGCAAGAAAGATGCATTCTAGAAGAGTAATTGAAAAAGAAATTAATTACAATACAATTAAATTTCCTTTGTTTTTTTCCTTTTCTTGGACATGTTAAGTTATATATGTTTGTATGTATAGGCCTACCTATTTGGACTCATCTCACTCAGATCACATAGGTCTATTTATCCATTATTTCTTCCACTCAGTTAGTGCATATAGGTCTAATTATTTATTCTTGATTCTACTCAGACAGTTAGGTCATATAGGTCTATTTATTCATTCTTCATTCTACTCAGGTCATATAGGTCTATTTATTCATTCTTCATTCTACTCAGACAGTTAGGTCTTGTAGGTCTATTTATTCATTATTCATTCCACTTAATTAGGTCATGTGGTCTATTATTTATTCTTCATTCCACTAAGTAAGGTCATCTAGGTCTATATTCATTCGTCATTCCACTCAGTTAGGTCGTGTAGGTCTATTTATTCATTCTTCATTCCACTCAGTTAGGTCGTGTAGGTCATTCATGCTGTTCTATCAGTCCTCATCCCAAGGAAAGTACGGTCATGCTGTTCTATCAGTCCTCATCCCAAGGAAAGTACGGTCATGCTGTTCTATCAGTCCTCATCCCAAGGAAAGTACGGTCATGCTGTTCTATCAGTCCTCATCCCAAGGAAAGTACGGTCATGCTGTTCTATCAGTCCTCATCCCAAGGAAAGTACGGTCATGCTGTTCTATCAGTCCTCACCCCAAGGAAAGTACGGTCATGCTGTTCTATCAGTCCTCACCCCAAGGAAAGTACGGTCATGCTGTTCTATCAGTCCTCACCCCAAGGAAAGTACGGTCATGCTGTTCTATCAGTCCTCACCCCAAGGAAAGTACGGTCATGCTGTTCTATCAGTCCTCACCCCAAGGAAAGTACGGTCATGCTGTTCTATCAGTCCTCATCCCAAGGAAAGTACGGTCATGCTGTTCTATCAGTCCTCACCCCAAGGAAAGTACGGTCATGCTGTTATATCAGTCCTCACCCCAAGGAAAGTACGGTCATGCTGTTCTATCAGTCCTCACCCCAAGGAAAGTACGGTCATGCTGTTCTATCAGTCCTCTTCCCAAGGAAAGTACGGTCATGCTGTTCTATCAGTCCTCTTCCCAAGGAAAGTACGGTCATGCTGTTCTATCAGTCCTCATCCCAAGGAAAGTACGGTCATGCTGTTCTATCAGTCTTCATCCCAAGGAAAGTACGGTCATGCTGTTCCTCCTTTCAGTTTTCACCCAACGGAAAACAAGGTCATGTTAAATGTACGATCTTTCTCCTGCTTGCTCTGTTGGTGTTTGTAAAGGCTTGCAGGTTTTGTTTAGATTTGTTGTAAACTTCAAGCATGCGGTATAAAAAGAACATGTCTTAGGTGTTAGTCTATTTAAAATGCACGCTCCCTTCATGCCCAGTAATGTGTTTTTAAAACAGCTCGTTGGATCAACTTTTCTTTGTAGGCCTACCTTCGCATGCTTGTATCTATCTATCTATCTATCTATCTATCTATCTATCTATCTATCTATCTATATATATATATATATATATATATATATATATATATATATATATATATATATATATATATATATTTATTTATTTATTTATTTATTTATTTATTTATTTATTTATTTATTTATTTAGTACCAGGTGGATTTTCGTAAACCGAGATTTGAGCATTCTGCATATGTCATTGCAGCTGATAGCATTATGTTAAAACATCAGGTGACCGAGCCTCGCTCGGATGAATAATTTGTTAAGAAAGAATATATACCCGAAGTCATTTTGGGAATATTTTTTGTAATGACTAAAATGAACGATCGGGTGAAAACTATCAATCTGAAGAGTTGCTTTTTCGTTCTGTTAGTTATCAATGTAATTGTACATGGCGATTAGGATAGAAAGTCTCTTAAGTCCCCCCAACAGCATATAAAGCCACAGCTCAGGTCGTAACTTTTTACAATACATCTTTTGCGTAATACTATTGGGCTATTATTGACTTGGAAGAAAGTCTTTGCAGTGTAACTTTTAAACTGATTACGTTCTGACATTTAATATTGCAATTAGTATATTCATTATGGTTTTAGTACAAAGCATCAAGTGATACAAAATCTCTACGTTATGTAAACTTGCACCTTGTAACAAAGTAAAATAGCTGATTTTTTACATAAGAGACTTAAAAACATCGCGATAGTATTTTAAAGAAGCGTCATTGTGGGGTATCTCTGTTACGCAAAACTGCGGCCAAACCACCTTTGAGCTCAGTAAAAAAAAAAAAGATTGCCTTTGGCATATGTTCGTCCCCCATACTGAATAAGTGCTCTGCCCAGCGTGACTGTCGGACTATAAAGAAGTTCATACCATTTCGCAAGAATATCGCTGTTTGTAGTGCGGTCTTGCCACCGTATGTCCATGATGGTGTGCAAATATCTTTGGTTAAGGCGTTCAAGAAGTCTTAGCTGCTTTCTATAAAGTGTTCATGTCTCAGATCCACAGAGACGGGTTGAGAGAACCACTGCTTGGTAGACACTGATGTGTCTTTTGATACTATGGTTCCCAGATATGTGAAGTTATCTACCACGTTAAGGGATGTCTATCCGCGGTGATCTTTGGGGCTGAGTAGGTTTTATTGGGTGACTTCTGGAACATGACTTCCGTTTTACAGAGGTCTATGGTTAAACCAAAAGAGGCGGCAGCGTAATGAAAATTTGTTGACCGCGAGCTGGATGTCATCAGGGCCGGCCTTAAGCCACTGCAACCTTTGCGGCCGCAGTGGGCCCCGAACTTATATAAGCCCCGCGCTAATTCTAGGTGTAAAATATTCATTTAAACCATTGTAACTTATAATAGGGTTCCCGTGGTCTCCTTGTTTTTCAAGGAGCTCCTGGAAATCTCCTGAAATTCATTGAAATGTCCTTAAAATAGACAAAATTGTCATTTTGGGGTGTCAATCAATATGGTAAACGCCAATCCTACGCGTGATAAAAAAAACGGCATTGTTAGCTTTCATTTAATAAGAATGTAATGCAAAGATGAATTTATTTTGTATAAACAATATCTTAATTTTCACTTATCATTATCCCTACCCTGACTGGGCCTCGCGCAATGCATTTCACATAGGGCCCCGCAAATGATAGGGCCGACCCTGAGTATTAAGTTCAGTGTGTGCAAGTAAGGCGTACAGAAGCTGTGTTATGATCATTTCCTGTGTTTTGATATGGGACAGTACACTTCGAAGTTTCAACACATAGCAATAATTCACCAGCAAAATAATAACAAAGTAAAAGCTACCTACGGGTCTACGCAATTATAGTGTAAACAATTTATAAAGCCTTCAAAACATAATAATTAATCATACATCAACAAATTTAATTTCATTATTTTTCTTCAATAGTTTCATAATAGATCAATCTAAAATAAAATGGTGCGCAAATGTTTAATTAGGCCAATTGATTCATTAAAGCCTGTTCTTGTTTGCGAAGAAATGCTTTAGTGTACAACTGTGAGCCTAGTGATATAAGCGGTGTCATGCTTTTCCTTTTGACGTCATATAGAAAATTTTCATTCAGAAAACATTCTAGCCAAACCGATATAACGGTCGACCTCGACTTTTCCCGATTTTTCCAATGAGTTGAGAATTTTTTTCTCACTAATATGCAAGTACCTTGCAATTTTAAAGAAAATCGTTAGAGCCGTTTTCGAAATAAAATTTATATATAAATATACATACAAGAATTGCTCGCTTAAGAGTATAGGATTTGTTTATTTATCTATTTGTCTGTCTGTCTTGAAGTTTCTATAACCAATGAATTAGTCTTTTGTCTAATAATGACTTTGTTTTTAAGTAAGTATTTCAAGATAACTTGTGTTTAGAAAAAAAAAATTATGGTGAAGTTCTCTCCAGACTTAAAAAAAAATCAAAGACAGTTTGTGTGGAAACACAAAAACAAAATCGGCCCCGAAGTGGTCCACCCAGGCAGGTAAAAAGGCAGGTTTTAATATTTTTAGAAAGAATATCAGAATAAAATTCTGTCAAAGACAAACGACAGAGAAGAATGGAGAAAGAAGTTTGACAGATCTTATGTGGTGCTCCAACGGTCTAGAAGGCCAATGGATGGTTGAAAGTGAAGAGGAAGTTCGATGTGAACCTGGCCTAACTGATGTCATACAATAATTATCTAATTGATCTAATTGTTGTGTAGAGTGTCAATCTCTTATTCAAAGCCTCAAGAACAAAAATTCGTTTAGTTAAGTGTTTCATGGTCATTATATAGCACTGCAGTTCACGCGATAATATGAAAAACTACTTAATAATTAATTTTTAAAATTATGTTCCACATATATGCATACTAAATTTTTTTTTTCTTTTAAAAAAAAAAAAAAATTTTTTTGTAAATGTAGTAGTTAGTATGACAGACTTACTTAACTTAGCAATACAATTGTAAAAATTTATTTTCTTTTAAATCTAAAACTTTTAGCATAAATGTGTTACAACAGTGTTTAATAGTAATTTCCCTTACTAAATAGCCTCCCATGTCTGTTACTATTAATAATGAATAGTTGTAAAAGTGGTGTATTTTATGAAAAAACTGCTTACATAATTGATTGTAAAAATTATTTTTTTTAATTTTAGAAAAGAAAAAGTAGCCGTTGCATCAAAACTTTGAATGGTCTAAAATATTATGATGTCGAATTTTCACTATCATTTCTAGTTTACGAGATCTAAACGGGACGGATGGACGGACGGACAGACAGACCACACAAAACTAATAGCGTCTATTCTCCGCAAAACAAACAACAGTATTTACTATTAGTAATGAGCTAAAGTAAAAAAAAATATTTTGACCTACCTCCTGATCGAATGGAGCCATATGTCCACCAGCTGCCCAGGGATTGTCCCATTTGCTTAGACCAGTTTTCTCGAAATCTCCGAATTCCCACATTCCACCTTGTGGAGGTGTAACATTCAATATCTCTGTCCCATCCACTGTAAATCTGAGAACCATCAAGGGCAAGAACCAAAGACAAGAATAAGAATTGTTAGAATACAATGTGTGAGGTTTATGGATGATTAAGAACCATTGCGTTTAGCGTACAAAGCAACACAATGTAAATCGTGTTGACTTTGGATACCAGGACTATATTCTTCAGCTTAAAGATCTAGAACTTTTTTTGTTTCAGTTCATGAATTCATGATTATATTTTTATTAAAACAAAAGTGCAGACACAGAAAGAAAAAAAAGATTGTTTAAAAACTTTGGCATATTGTGAGACAGTCAGCCCGTGACTCAGTACTATCCTGTCCCTTTGTGAGACAGTCAGCCCGTGACTCAGTACTATCCTGTCCCTTTGTGAGACAGTCAGCCCGTGACTCAGTACTATCCTGTCCCTTTGTGAGACAGTCAGCCCGTGACTCAGTACTATCCTGTCCCTTTGTGAGACAGTCAGCCCGTGACTCAGTACTATCCTGTCCCTTTGTGAGACAGTCAGCCCGTGACTCAGTACTATCCTGTCCCTTTGTGAGACAGTCAGCCCGTGACTCAGTACTATCCTGTCCCTTTGTGAGACAGTCAGCCCGTGACTCAGTACTATCCTGTCCCTTTGTGAGACAGTCAGCCCGTGACTCAGTACTATCCTGTCCCTTTGTGAGACAGTCAGCCCGTGACTCAGTACTATCCTGTCCCTTTGTGAGACAGTCAGCCCGTGACTCAGTACTATCCTGTCCCTTTGTGAGACAGTCAGCCCGTGACTCAGTACTATCCTGTCCCTTTATGAGACAGTCAGCCCGTGACTCAGTACTATCCTGTCCCTTTGTGAGACAGTCAGCCCGTGACTCAGTACTATCCTGTCCCTTTGTGAGACAGTCAGCCCGTGACTCAGTACTATCCTGTCCCTTTGTGAGACAGTCAGCCCGTGACTCAGTACTATCCTGTCCCTTTATGAGACAGTCAGCCCGTGACTCAGTACTATCCTGTCCCTTTATGAGACAGTCAGCCCGTGACTCAGTACTATCCTGTCCCTTTATGAGACAGTCAGCCCGTGACTCAGTACTATCCTGTCCCTTTGTGAGACAGTCAGCCCGTGACTCAGTACTATCCTGTCCCTTTGTGAGACAGTCAGCCCGTGACTCAGTACTATCCTGTCCCTTTGTGAGACAGTCAGCCCGTGACTCAGTACTATCCTGTCCCTTTGTGAGACAGTCAGCCCGTGACTCAGTACTATCCTGTCCCTTTGTGAGACAGTCAGCCCGTGACTCAGTACTATCCTGTCCCTTTGTGAGACAGTCAGCCCGTGACTCAGTACTATCCTGTCCCTTTGTGAGACAGTCAGCCCGTGACTCAGTACTATCCTGTCCCTTTGTGAGACAGTCAGCCCGTGACTCAGTACTATCCTGTCCCTTTATGAGACAGTCAGCCCGTGACTCAGTACTATCCTGTCCCTTTGTGAGACAGTCAGCCCGTGACTCAGTACTATCCTGTCCCTTTGTGAGACAGTCAGCCCGTGACTCAGTACTATCCTGTCCCTTTGTGAGACAGTCAGCCCGTGACTCAGTACTATCCTGTCCCTTTGTGAGACAGTCAGCCCGTGACTCAGTACTATCCTGTCCCTTTGTGAGACAGTCAGCCCGTGACTCAGTACTATCCTGTCCCTTTATGAGACAGTCAGCCCGTGACTCAGTACTATCCTGTCCCTTTATGAGACAGTCAGCCCGTGACTCAGTACTATCCTGTCCCTTTATGAGACAGTCAGCCCGTGACTCAGTACTATCCTGTCCCTTTATGAGACAGTCAGCCCGTGACTCAGTACTATCCTGTCCCTTTGTGAGACAGTCAGCCCGTGACTCAGTACTATCCTGTCCCTTTGTGAGACAGTCAGCCCGTGACTCAGTACTATCCTGTCCCTTTATGAGACAGTCAGCCCGTGACTCAGTACTATCCTGTCCCTTTATGAGACAGTCAGCCCGTGACTCAGTACTATCCTGTCCCTTTATGAGACAGTCAGCCCGTGACTCAGTACTATCCTGTCCCTTTATGAGACAGTCAGCCCGTGACTCAGTACTATCCTGTCCCTTTATGAGACAGTCAGCCCGTGACTCAGTACTATCCTGTCCCTTTATGAGACAGTCAGCCCGTGACTCAGTACTATCCTGGCCCTTTAAAGTTCGGACCACAATGCAACAAAATGCCGCAGTGAACCGTTTCCATTAGAATAGACTTTTTTTTTTCATTGATGAGGCCCATAATAAACGTGTCGGAAATGTATACGGCCATTCTGGCCAAAAAAGTCTGGTCTCCATTGAGCTTTTTTATTTCCATGGGCATCTCGATATGAGGCCAGGACACAGGAAACCGAAATTGGTATTTCCCCCTGTGCTCAAAAAGTGTATCCACCTCGAGTGTCATGAGAATGCCGGGCAACAGGACTCTGTGTGTGTTTATAGATACTGAGCAGAAAACGTGTCCTGCGTGGATTTGGATACTGGACAGATAATATGACGCTCTGCTTAGCTGTGGATATACAGTGGCATCGCTAGGGGCTGACAGGAGAGCGGACTGCATCAAGAGGTAACAGCATAGTGAAAATTTAGTTATATTTTTGTTTTGGCAAGGCAGACTTTCTTTACAAGAATGGGCATTAACTTGATGCCCTGTTATGGTGTGTGTTTGTGTTTCTATGGTGACGGTGAGAAGAGGTTAGCGATTGGTTGTGAATGATGCAACATAGGTGGCATTGTCGTTTGGTTTTAGCTAGGGGAGACGACCTCAGAACGTGAGACTGAAAGGTTGTGTTATTGTAGAAATATTATTACTTAAGTCAATCATTTCATCTATTTCATTTAAAACAAGTTGATTTAGTCTATATTCGCAAAAAAAAAGTTAGTCGATTGAAGTATATTAGTTAAGATATATTACTCCTGTTTAGTTGTCTACCAGCAGTTAGGTGCTAACAAAACTTTAAAGGGATGACTAGGAGTTGGGAGGTGACACCGTTGGCTAACCGTACGGTTTGCACTGTGGATACACATTGAAGTTTGAAATTATCTGACATCTGGCGAACATTGTTTTTTTCATTATAAATATTTGACAGATATAGTGCATTGTTTATAAGATAATTAGCCATTAAAGCACTCAACTTTATATGCCTCGAGGCTAGCAGAAGTGTTATAATTCTGTTAATCTCATTACAAATTCATTAAATCAAGTTCAGCTTATTTGAACAAAACGTTTTTAATTGATAGAATTAATTTTCATAATATTTTTTTTCTTTAGGCTAATAGGTGTAATTGTTTTTGTTTTTTTTAATGTCCTTGTATTTGCCCAGAAGACAAAAGTAAATAAGTGATATAATTATATAAAAGTACAAAAGTGTGACGCTACCTGATTGACTTGTCGTCCCAGTCCAATTGGTACTTGTGAAAACTATCAGCGAATGTTCCAGAAGAAGCCACTCTGAAATGATTCAAATTCATAGAAATAATGAGTAATTTGTAAAGTTAGTCGTGTAAATAGGGATACAAACTGTGCTAAATTAGTTGTGCAAATAGTGACAGAAATTTTGTTAAATTGATCGTGTAAATAGTGTAACCAACTTTGTTATGTTAGACGTGTAAATAATGATACAACTTTGTTATATGAAATATGTAAATACTGAAAAAAAATTAAGTTAGTCGTGAAAAAATTGAAAAAAAACTTTGTTAAGATAGTCGTGTAAATAGTGATACAAACTGTGCTAAATTAGTCAAGTAAATAGTGATTAAATGTTATTAAATTTGTCGTGTCATCATCATCATCACTCCTTTGAGTTCCTCCTGGAACATAGGGCCTCGACAAAAACACGACACTCTCCCCGGTCTCTTGCTAGCTTTTAGATGGTGTCCCAGCTCTTCCCGGTCTTCTCTGCTTCTTCAAGTACACTGGTCTTCCTCTGCGTCTTGTTCCCTGGGGGTTCCACTCTAAGGCCTGCCTAGCTCTGTTGCTGGTATCTTTTCTAAGGGTGTGACCAATCCATCTCCAATTCCTCTCTAAGATCTGCACTTCTATATTTTTCTGTCCACTCATCTCCCACAGTTTGGTGTTTTCTACTTTGCCATACCAGTGTATTTTTAGAATATTTCTCAGGCATCTGTTGATGAAGGTCTGTATTTTTTTGTTGTGGCTTCAGTTGTTCTCCATGTTTCAGAACCATACAGTAGGACAGCCTTGACATTGGAGTTAAAGATTCTTAGTTTAGTCTTGTTTGAGATGTAAGGAAATTTCCAGGTTGGTTTTAGTTGATTTATACGGCGTTTAATGTCTTCATCTGTTCCACCTGATATACTGACTACACTCCCAAGGTATATAAAATTTTCTACTTGGTCTATTGTCTGAGAATCCAGTACTATGTCTCCGATTTGTTTATTGTTTATTGTTTACTTCAAGTACTTTAGTTTTTTGGTGGTTTATTTTGAGGCCTAATCTTTTTCCTACTTCGCTTAAAGCTGTGACCTTTTCTTGCATATCCTGTAGTCTGTGTGATAATAGGGCTATGTCATCAGCGAATTCCAGATCTTCCAGCTTTTGTGTGAGAGTCCATTGGATTCCTTTCCCTGCGTTAGAGTAGGCTTCTTTTGTGACCCAATCCAATACTAGAAGGAACAGGAGTGGTGAAAGAAGACATTCCTGTTTGACTCCTGTTGTGACTGGAAATTCCTCTGACACCTTCCCACAGTGGGTTACTTGGCAGGTGAAACCATCATTGAGGTTCTTGATTATGGTTATTATTTTATTGGGGATCCCATAATGTCTCATTACAGTCGAGATAGATTTCTCTGTCGACACTATCAAAAGCTTTTTCAAAGTCGACAAAAGTTGCATAGAGAGGAGATTGCCATTCGACACATTGTTTTACAATTATCCTGAGTCGTGTAAATAGTGTAAACAATTTTATTATGTTAGTTGTGTAAATAGTGATACAAACATTTAAAGCTATTTGTGTAAATAGAGTTAATATCGTTCTTAAGTTAGTACTAAACACAGTAAAAGAAAATCTATTTTGTTTTGTGAGTCAAGTAACTTAAAGTGCATAGATCCAAGACATACATATATATCACAGGACACCTTACACATATCGCACAGACACTTTACACATATACTACAGACACTTTACACATATACTACAGACACTTTACACATATACTACAAACACTTTACACATATACTACAGACACTTTACACATATACTACAGAACCTTACAAATATACTACAGACACTTTACACATATACTACAGACACTTTACACATATACTACAGATACTTTACACATATACTACAGACACTTTACACATATACTACAGACACTTTACACATATACTACAGACACCTTACAAATATACTACAGACACTTTACACATATACTACAGACACCTTACAAATATACTACAGACACTTTACACATATACTACAGACACTTTACACATATACTACAGACACTTTACACATATACTACAGACACTTTACACATATACTACAGACACTTTACACATATACTACAGACACTTTACACATATACTACAGACACTTTACACATATACTACAGACACTTTACACATATACTACAGACACTTTACACATATACTACAGACACCTTACAAATATACTACAGACACTTTACACATATACTACAGACACTTTACACATATACTACAGACACTTTACACATATACTACAGACACTTTACACATATACTACAGACACTTTACACATATACTACAGACACTTTACACATATACTACAGACACTTCACACATATACTACAGACACTTTACACATATACTACAGACACCTTACAAATATACTACAGACACTTTACACATATACTACAGACACTTTACACATATACTACAGACACTTTACACATATACTACAGACACTTCACACATATACTACAGACACTTTACACATATACTACAGACACCTTACAAATATACTACAGACACTTTACACATATACTACAGACACTTTACACATATACTACAGACACTTTACACATATACTACAGACACTTTACACATATACTACAGACACTTTACACATCTACTTTACAACAAGAGTTTTTTAACATTTCGGAAAACCGCTTGAATGATAAACATCGTCGGTTAAAAAAAAATTTCCCTCTCCTGTAGCTGGGCAAGTCTACCGAAGTGGTGTGATGCTATTACTTACGTTGAGGCGTGAGCTTTGGGCCACTGGTTGGCCTCCACAAATGGACCGAAGTGGAGAGTGCTGCCCATAGACTCGAGTCCAGCCGGCTGACCTTTATCGTCCTTGTAGTGAAGGTTACCTGGCGGGTATAAATAGTGTCATTACTCATACTGGACTTATCACTTGTAAGTATCCGACCAAGTGATATAAATAGTTGATTTCTTAAGACAATTAACTTTTGTTATTCGTTTAATTGTGCTTCATAAAGTCTTTTTTAGTCGGCAATTTCTATAACGATGTTGAAGCATTGTAATGCAAATGTACAAATCATGGCAAGCACATTGCTTTAAATAAACACGAATTAAAACTAGATATATACAGCTAGTGGCTTGACACCTACCTCTACTTTCAACGATGTCAATCTCTCCAGAGGCGGGCCAGATTCCATAGGAGTTCCATCGAGGTAGCAACCAGATAGCTGGAGAGTGGGGACACATTAGGAAGATGAGAATTTTTCAAAGCATTGAAAACATGGACAACGTTTGTAAGGGATCAAATATTTACTGGCAGGAACCAAGGGCAGATCTGGGGGGTGGGGGGGTGGGCTAAAACACTATATCTCCCTCCCTCTCTCCTATCTCTTTCTCTACACACACACACACACATATATATATATATATATATATATATATATATAACTCAATGTAGTAATACACATTTTTGAAACTTTTTTTTTTCGGAAAACAACTGAATAAATGTGTTAAAAGTAAACTGAAAAATAATCTCCCCTAATATAGTTTCCCTTTTTTTTAGAATATTAATAGCGAATGTTGTCAAATTGTGTATTTTTGTTTAAAAAACTGCTTGCATAGTTAATTTGAATATTTAAAATTTCAGCTTTCAGAAAAGAAAAAAAAATTGTGCATCAGAACATAGAAAGATCGGATTTTCAATATCTTTCCAGTTTTTTGAGATCCTAATGGGACGGGCAAACTAGCCACTCATAACTAATAGTAGCTTTTCCCCTTTAGGAGTCCGCTAAAAACAACTTCCGATAAATCCAGCAGCGTCAACAAATTAGGTAACAAAGGTGGTAGATCTTAATGGGATAGAGGTGGCCTAGGTCTACAACATGGGTCTTTAAGTAAGCATTGCTTACTGTTGAATGACCAGAAGGCGTCCAATATAATTACATTGCTACATGGGCCGGAAATGTAAAGGAAAGTTTAAACTCGGACTGATCTTGATTGACTAATTTGACCTTTCATTGAGTTTGATGAGTTACATCATGGTAATGAATAAGTAGTATGCGCAGCATTCAAATTATGATGTCTCTGCACTTCTGATTAGTTAAATCCACACCTCGCCATCATGTTAACAGATAACATCTGCTACATCAAGAACAAACAGACAGACAGTCTTTGTGTACTAATGTTACCCCTAAGTTAAGCACTTAGTTCAGAGATGCACTAGAGTTGACGGACTTTGAACGCGACATTTACTTTATTTAGTGACGTCACGGTCAGTGGGGTTTAGCAAGTTGATGTTAATATAATTTAGTTTGTGTTAGGACGTCAAGGTGACAACATCGTATTGCGGACAGAGACTCCACTGTGGCTTTTGCGTATTAGACTTGTATTAAGTATTTAACAGTCTTGACTTAGTTCTTCGTGTGGTTATTGTGATGGGTTTTGTTCTTAGTTCTTTGAACGCATCTAAAACACCCTTAGAAGAAACTGAAACATCTTTTGAGAAATCTGTCGAAGTCAGCCATCATACAACTACAAGACCAAAACCTGTTACACCTACACATGCTACGCCGTGATGTACTCAGTTGAGCCTTTGAGCCAACATAAGGTGTTTTTTTTTTTTGTTGTTGTTTTTTTAATTTGCCTCGAAGTTTTTCAAATTTAAATCTTTTTAAGTTGATACAATATGGAATTTGTCTTGCGACTGTCTATCCTTTTCGTGGTTCGTATACTGTGCTGTATTTTGTTGGAAAGTTTTTGGCAGTTTTGAGAATCTTTACTTAAATTATTGTTCTTTTTAATGATGGACACCAGGGACGGACTTAACCATTGCAGGGGCCTATTCGAAACGAATTGCGCAGGGCCTAGTTTGGATAGGTATACGGATAATAAGTGAAAATTTGAGTTTGTATTAGAAAATAAATTCGTCTTTGCATTTTATTCATTCTTTACTATGTACAAAAAAAATTATGTTTCTTACATAGATCACGCTCAGTAGCAAGAATTACCAAATGTTTCAATCTATCTTTGAGAATTGTTGACCTCAAGTAATTCTTCATTAGTATGAGGCGCGAGAAGCTTCTTTCACCAGATTCCACAAGTACGGGTATTGTATAATGCCTTTTTTTTTTTCGCGCGGAGGGTTGGCGTTTCCCATATTGAATGACACCACAAAAGGACAATTTTTGTATATATATGTCAGGAGATTTTTATGAGTTTTCAAAAGATATTTAATAATTTCCTGAGATTTCCGGACTTTTTCGTTTATTTTGCAATTTTAGAAGATTTCCAGAAGCTCCTGGTAAATCAGAAGGCCGCGGAAAATCTGCTATAAGTTATAAAATGGTTTAATTTACTAATTTTTTGATGCACTAGAAGTAGCGTGGGATCTATGAAAGTGCGGGGCCCACTGCGGTCGCATTGGTCGGCCCTGATGGACACAGTGTTATTGTGAAACCAAATCTTTTTTTTTTCTAGTTAGATTCTAAGTATTAAATCTTCATACATGGACATTTTCCAAACACTGCTATAAGAGTCTCAGATAAGAAGCCATAAAACACGTAACAATGCAAGATGACAATGGCATTCTTGTTAAGGCCAGATTTGTGTATTTCCAAATGTCTTGCAGTTCTGAGGCAGTATCAAGCAACCCTAACCCGTATCCTTAAAACTGGCGGGAAAGCTCTGACGTAAAGACTTTTTAACTGAATGTCCACTCCAATGTTCATGCCAGTAATCGAATCAATTACATACGCTCAAACCAAGAAGAAAGTTAAGTATTTGGTCGTGCTTTGTACAGACTTTGACTATCTGGTGTTTCGGGCAATCCGTTCTATGCTATAGATCTAATAGTTATTGAACTCAAGAGTATTTATATTTATCTCTTCCAGTACATGGAAAAAGAAATGTCCTTTTGTCTTTAAATTCTCTATGATTTTGTGTTAATTTGAGCGTAGTAATATGTTAGTCTTGTATCTTGCAGTGTTTCAGAGTTTCAGTGCATTTACTAAAGGTGTTACTCTAGTTCATTGTGATCATTAATTTGTGATAAACACCGTGACTTAGGATTTCTAGTTTCTCTCTATGTGTTCTCCAGATGAAACATCCGCAAGATGACCTCTATGTGATGAACTACTTACCAGGCCACAGCCAATCGCCAGTCGGCATCTTAGCCTCAACCTCCAAACGACCGTATTTAAAGTTGAAATATCTGGAACTCCTAAGACGAGCTGATTGGATGGGGTTGATCACCTGACCTGGCATGCCCTGTCTCTCACATCCCCAGAACTGATTTCCGGTGCAAGTATCTGTAGGGTTGGCACCTAATAGTGGAAGAAAATGTAATATTTGTATGAAAAGGGGGGGGGGCTAAAAACAGACGGCTCTGTCTTAAAATGGATAATATTAATAATAATTATCCATGAGAAAATGTGTTTTCCAATGAATCTTGTTATACAACATTTGAACAAACTCAAGTACGCGCTGAATTCTTAAGTTACAATTTAACAAGAAAAACATGAAAAAATACTTCCAAAACAAAACAAAACAAAAACAAAAAAAAAAACTTATACAAAGTGTAATTGTAACAATTAGTTTGAATTTATTAAATATGTAATAGACGTAGTTTAATTGTTATGAATTGCATTTGTATCAATTAGTTTGGATCAGTCATGTCATTCAATTTGTAATAGATCTAGACCAACAACAATAAATCTGTGAGATTAATAATATTTTTACTAATTGTTTTTGTTTAGCGCTATTTCATGCTTTTAACTTTCTCACTACGCCATGATCCTATCATTTAACTGGACCAGTTGGGAACATGTGGGGGGGGGGGGAGAGAAGGATATCTGGGTGAGGGGTCCAGACGCATATAAAGCCCAGGAAGGAGCCCATGAGAGAAATCTGCTCGTATTGAAGTCAGAACTTCACGGAATCTTCATGAATCTGCATGCATGGCACCTGGACGCGTACCGCGGATCTCAAAAACGGCTAAAACAAATTTCCTAGAAATGTAACAGTTGATGTATATCGCTGAGAAAAGAATTACTAGCTCGTTAACCACATGGGGAAAACTCTAGTTCGACCGTTATAATTTTTTCAAAGTAAAAAAATAAATAAATGTAAATTTGGCTAGAGACTAAATCTAGGTCTAGATCCTACATCGGTTTTGAAAGGACTATCGCTTTCTTGAAAGGACAATCGTGTTCGGGAATTTCCGATTGTAAGGCATTATTGATTTTGCGCATAGTCTTCTAAATCTACATCTAAATGCTTATCATCGGAATATTATAAAGTGTACCAGATCTATACATGCAACCAGGATTCTTTCTCGTGGAGAAAGGGGGGGGGGGTAAGAAAATGTTCCATTGTTTTTTGATCGAACATTCTTTACTAAACAATCGCTCTATACGTTGCATAAAGGAGGTATTGTCTTTCTTTTTTTTTTTGAAGTATTTTTAATGTTTTTCTTGTGTTAGAAGAAGTAATACAGCTTAGAGTTCCTAACCATGGTTAGGTTTTAAAATTCTACCTGCATGTAACCGAGTCACAAAATCGAGTGTGCTGTATCTCTGTAGGCCTTGAACTTACCCCATAGGTTTAAGTTTCCATGCTCTAAGAAATCTGGTCCAAAACGATCAATTGTTAAAGTCTGGGAGTTTAAAACAATGAAATAGTTATTAGCTTATTGAACACACAAGTTATTAGCTCTTATTGAACACACAACTATTGAATCATCGAATTATTAATTAGAACATCCTCTTATAAATCATATTATATCACGTGCACATGTTTATATCATGTTCATATATTATATCACGTTCATCATATATTATACTATGTTCTAATAACATACCGGTTTGATAAATAGTTTCCCATCTTTGACGTAAGCGTTGGATCTGTTGTTAGTGTAGTATTGGAATTCCCAGTTCTAAAAATAAAATACATTGAAGTGCATTTTATCTTATTGAAATCACAAGTAAGTCACTTTTTTTTCTAGTGTAAAGTCATAAGTCATAAAATGGCTTAATAATATAATGTTGGTAGTGCACAATAAGTAAGCACAAACATAATTGGCTTAATATTTTACCTATATTATCCTTAAACTTAAATACATTTTGGGATTTCGAGCACATTATAGCATTGCACAGTTATATAATGAATCAACTATTCTAATGATATGGCAAGTCTGGCGTGGTCAAGTGGTCAAGATTTGGAAAACAAAAATCTAAACGTAATTAATCTTCAGTCCATATTTATTTCCAGTCTTACTTTTAACTAACACTTTTTTTCATAGTCTAACTAAGCTAGAATCTGGAAGTTGGAAATACACATTGAAAGCTTCTTTTTCCATAAGCCATTAGAGCATGGAACGGGTTGCCTGAATCAGTCAGGAGAACCAATGACTAAGCAGAGAGTCATTTACTGACATCCCAAATTAACACGTGGATTCGAGTATGGCGTATTTATTTTGTAGGAGCGTCTGCAGTGGCGTAGCTAGGGTGGGGGAGGATCGGAAAGAATTTGAAAATCCCCCGGTCCCAAACTTGAGGGGGGCCCCAAACAAGTGTTTTTTTAAGGAATTATTCAATATTACACAAAATGCAGGGACCCCCAAAGAGGTCAAGCCCCCCGGGCCCCAATGATGGAAAATTCCTAGCTACGCCCATTATCGTCTGTAAATGTATAAAATAAGATTTGATTATCATCCATTATCATCCCTGTCTAATTACTGGAAATCTGTTTGATCAAGCTTTACGTTTTTTTTAAATTTATTCAACATGTTTAACTAAATTGAAGTTAATCTTATATTTTCCCTATTTTGTCTATATTTTCGGAAAGTTGGCACTATTGGGATTGCTAGTGAACTAAAGTATAGATTGATTTAAAACTACAAGATTGACCGACTCACCCCGCCACCTCCAGCAGTTATTTCATGTTCCCACAGCTTGGCATCCAGTTTGTCGAAGTTGTCTTCAAATATCAGACATGGGTAAGTGGTACATGTAGCTTCCTTGTTGTAGGGATCTAGAATATTTGTAAGGGTATGGGACATCGGTAAGGGACATTGCAATAGCATAAATGTCAAAAGGTTTGCACTTTACTATAGTTACCTTTAACAAGAAATACGAAATAAGTGTTATATTTATTGCAGTCAGGGCCAGGCTTAGGCCGATTTGATCGATTGCTTCTAATTGGGCCCCGCGCCTGGCAAGGGCCCCACAATTTACATTTAGCATATCACTATCACTCATGGCTCTTATCACAGGCTTTTAAAGATATAGTGCTTAAAGGGTTAACATATTTAGTAATCTTACATTTTGTATAATTAATGTCGATATCATGATCTAATTAATAGTAACTAGTTTTTATTGTAAAACTAAAATGAGAAGATGGGTGGATTGATCGTTAAATGAACTTGTGTGTTACCCGTGCTTGTAATCGTGCTAGTATTTGTAATCGTGTTCGCATTATCGTAGTCTGTGAATCGTGACCAGTCTGTACTGTGTTATTGTGTGTATCAGTCGTGTTTTATTGAAATAAAGCCTTGTTTCTAAGGTTATGAATTAATTTAGTATATTACAATTTATTTCAATAAAACCATTCTTAAATGGACAAGTTTTTGCGTCCCAATAGACTGGATGCTGATCCTAGTTCAACTAATGCTTCAGTTACATGGAAACATTGGATTTCTTGTTTTGACAGATTCGCAACAAAGGTAGGGGCTAGTGAAAGCAAACAGTTTGACCTGCTGTGCAACTTTGTGTCTCCATCCTTATATCAGTATATTTCTACCTGTTCTAAATACTCAGAAGCAAAATCTATTCTTGAGAATTTATTTGTGAAGGCCCCTAATGAAACATTGGCCAGACATTTGCTTGCAACTTGCAAACAAGAAGTCGATCAAAGTCTTGATCAATTTGTACACAAGCTGAGAGTGATGGCCAGAGATTGTCAATTCCGAGCTGTTAGTGCTGACAATAATGAAGAGGACGCCATTCGCGATGCCTTTGTTAGCGGCATGCGTTCGAGTGTAATTAGACAGAGGCTACTTGAGAAAAGATCCCTTGACTTGAAAATGGCTTTAGATATTGCCAAGACACTCGACATGGCCCAAAAAGAATCCAGTTCGTTTAGTACTCCTTCTCAATTGGTAGTCATCTCTTTCGTCATCGGCAATCTCAACCGAAGAAATGGTGGACTCAGAAACAATCGCAACAGTGAATACTAAATGTTTCTTTTGCGGAGGTAGTCGGCATCTCAGAGCGAAATGCCCTGCCAAAGACTGCATGTGTCATCCTTGCGGGAAAATTGTCTCGCAACACACCTATAACCAAAACAAAAGTCAAAACATCTCCTAGCTACGAGATTAAAAGACAATCTTGTAAAGATTGCAGCTGCATTAAGGACTCTACATATCTAACATCACTAATTGCTACTTCGTCTGTACCTGGTTTAACTAAATCAACAGTACACATCTCTGTAAATGGCGTGAACCTAGAAGCCCTAATTGATACAGTTACATTTCTTCAAACATACCAAGAGAGTACGATTGGTCAGTGACACGTTCAAAGCACAAAATTTCTATGGCGTCATCTCAACTGTCAAGCGTCACAAGAGGTCACATGTTTGCATCGCTAAAATACAAAGGGGAAGTTTACAATCAATTCAAACTTTCGTTACTAGATACACTTTGCACTGATGTAGTGCTTGGGTTGGATTTCCTCGCATTACACAAAGAACTGATAATTCCATTCAACGGTGGTCGACCTGCATTTCATGTTTGCTCGCTCAATGCTGTTAAGGTAGAGGCACCACAATTGTTTGCAAATTTATCCGCTGATTGCAGACCTATTGCTACTAAATCTCGTCGTTACTCCTTCCAAGACACACAATTTATTAAAGCTGAAGTTGAGAAATTGATACGAAACGGTATCATTGAACCTTCCAAATCACCTTGGAGAGCTCAAGTCCTTGTCACGACCAATGAGCGGCACAAAAAGCGAATGGTCGTTGATTATAGCCAAACTATAAATAGATTTACTTACCTGGACGCTTACCCCATGCCAAAAGTGGATGAAATGGTGGAGAAAATTTCCAGGTATGAAATCTTTAGCACATTGGATCTGGAGAGTGCTTATCACCAAATACCTATCCAACAGAGCAAAAAGAAATACACAGCTTTCGAAGCTTGCGGTAAACTCTACCAGTTTTGCAGAATACCCTTTGGGGTCACTAACGGTGTAGCTTGCTTCCAGAAAACCATAGACACTATTATAGAAAAAGAAAAGTTGTCTGACACGTTTGCCTATGTCGACAATGTAACAATATGTGGTACAGATGTAGACTCTCATAACAAAAATCTGTTGCATTTTCAGAAGGTAGCTCTGGAATACGGAATAACTAACTTTCAACGAAAGTAAAAGTGTATTTGCTACTAAGAAAGGTAAAGCTGCTTGGATATAAAATATCCAAAGGAAATTTGAAGCCGAACCCTGATAGATTTCAAGCTCTGCGAGATTTGCCACCTCCAAAAGATCTGAAGTCTCAGAAAAAGATTATAGGACTTTTGGCATATTATGCTCACTGGATACCCAATTTCTCCGATAAAATGTATCCTATAATGAAAAATCAAATTTTTCCTGTACCTACAGAAGTAAAAACAGCGTTGGAAGACTTGAAAGAAGAATTGCAGAAAGCAGCAATTTTCACCATAAAGTATGACCATCCTCTAATTGTGGAAACTGACGCTTCTGACATCGCAGTAGCAGCCACTTTAAATCAGGATGGAAGACCTATTGCATTCTTCTCTAGAACTCATTCACCTAGTGAAAGTCATCAATCTGCCATAGAGAAAGAAGCAACTGCAATAATTGAAGCTATACGTAAATGGAAGCATTATTTAAGTGGCAATCATTTTACCCTTATTACGGACCAGCGGTCTATTTCATACATATTTAAAGACACTCATGACAAGAAAATTAAAAACGATAAGATACAAATGTGGAAATCGGAACTGGCAGACTTCAAGTTTGATATACAGTATAGACCTGGGAACGCCAACACAGCAGCAGACACCTTGTCTAGTGGGCACTGTGCAACCATGACGAAACAAAGTAGCCTGAAGACGTACCATGACTACCTGTGTCATCCAGGTGTCACTAGACGTTTACATTATGTCAGGTCAAAGAACTTACCCTTCTCGGTTGAAGAGGTCAGACAGACCATTCAACAATGCAGAACCTGCAATAGAATTAAACCGCATTTCTATAATGAATTTGCAGGTACGCTCATAAAGGCCACACAGCCGTTTGAAAGAATTAGTGTTGAATTTAAAGGTCCTTTGCCATCAGCTACTCGGAACGAGTATTTATTAACAATGATTGACGAATATTCGCGGTTTCCATTCGCTTTCCCTGTCCTGATATGACATCTAAGACAGTGATAAAGTGTTTCGACCAGTTATTTTTCCTCTTTGGAACACCCAGTTACATCCACTCTGATCGTGGCACATCATTTATGTCCACAGAAACTACAGAATATCTACATTCTAAGGGCATAGCCACTAGCAGGACAACGCCCTACAATGCAAAAGAAAATGGGCAAATAGAAAAGCTGAATAAAACATTGTGGCAGGCTATTTTATTAGCATTGGACTCAGGGAAGTTGGAACTATCGCAGTGGGAATCTGTGTTGCCTCAGGCACTTCATTCAATTCGATCATTACTGTGTACTTCTACTAATGAAACTCCACACGAACGGATCTTCAAATTCAACAGAAGATCGCCAACGGAAACATCCTTGCCTACTTGGCTACAGAACCCAGGGAAAGTATTACAAAAATCACCTGTAAGATCTTCAAAATTTGACCCATTGGTAAAAGAGGTTGAACTTATTAGCTGCAACCCACAGTACGCCCATATACGATTTCCAAACGGCCGGAAAGAGACAGTGTCGCTTAGGCACCTGGCGCCGAAGGAAAGTTCCACAAACGACTATTTCGAACCTGAGAACGGTATTCTGCCTCAAGAGGTCGGTGACTCTTTGGATCTCTCACCAGGGAGTCGCTACGTGCCTGAAACTATCAGTAATTCACAGAGTCCCACCCCAATGATGTACAACCAGCCAGAAGTCATCAGTGACTCACAGGGGAGCCACCCAATGCCAGAGGCCAATATTGACTCGAGTCCCGTACATGAAAGTTACGACTTGCAAGGAGAAAAGTCAACGCCAGAGACACCTCCGGATCCTTCCCTTCATACGCATGGTTATAATCTAAGACCCAGAAAGAAATAAAGGAGGGGTGAATGGAGTGATCGTTAAATGAACTTGTGTGTTACCCGTGCTTGTAATCGTGCTAGTATTTGTAATCGTGTTCGCATTATCGTAGTCTATGAATCGTGACCAGTCTGTACTGTGTTATTGTGTGTATCAGTCTTGTTTTATTGAAATAAAGCCTTGTTTCTAAGGTTAGGAATTGATTTAGTATATTACTATGGGCCTCGCAAGCATCCATAAAATTGGGCCCATAAGTCCGGCCCTGAACGCAGTGCTCAATGTAAGTGCAGTGCCTCTCCTAATCATTCTTACCTACTGCTGCCGCTACCAACGTTGTGCCACCTTGAGATGCTGTGTTTTGTGGCTGGGTTCCTGAAATCAAAATTTGAGATCTGATGAAAGCATTCCAACTGTCGGTCTAACTATTGTCTAACTTTGGAGATAATACGCTTCGGTCAACTTACATTAGATTTGAACTCTTAGTAAAAGCAACACAAATACAGCATAAGTAACAGTACAACTACAGCGAGGTAGACAAGGGCTAAGGCAGAACGTGAAGATTAGGAAATGACTCTTGTTAAATGTATATCAATATTAATACAAAGCATTGATGATATATTAGCGTCCTTCACTTGTCTGATCACTGAATTCTTTCTCACTTGATTTCAGAAGTGGTTGAAATGTTTGTTTGTTTTTTGGTTCAATTCTTTAGAGTCCTAGAGTGCATTATTTATTGTTTTATCGCTTGGGTAAGCTTTTATGACAACTCCCAAAGCTTCCGAAGTTCTAATGGACGCATAGGGTAGAAGAGAGAGTACATTATGATCCAATGTTTGTATTCTCTCACTTTTTTTCTTGCAAAATAAAAGGAATGATTCTAGATATGATTCGGAGTTTGTCAGCCAAATGCAATATAGTAAGAATATTGTAAGATTCCGTAAGGATTGAGCGTAAGGAAGGAGAGAAATTGTGGGAGACTACGAGAGACTGAGAGAAATTGTGAGAAACTATGAAAGACTGAGAGAAAATGTGAAAGACTGCGTGAGACTGAGAGAAATTGTGAGAAGCTACAAGAGACTGAGAGAAATTATAGGAGACTACGTAAGACTGAGAGAAATGGTGAGACACTAGAGAGACTGAGAGAAATGGTGAGAAACTACGAGAAACTGAGAGAAATGGTGAGAAACTGAGAGAAATAGTGAGAAACTACGAGAGACTGAGAGAAATTGTCAGAGGTTATGAGAGGAAGTTAGAAACTGGAGAAGCTATAACATACTGAGACTGGGAGAAACAGAGTCTGTGACCATTCTGTGAAATTTCACTAATACAGGCCTAGATTTCAAGTCTTCGAGTCCTCCAAGCTCCTGCTTACAGATACAACGAAACTACAAGAAAACAATAACAACACAAACTTATTCCATGTGCAACTCATGATCCCTTATGTTAAAAGTCATACATACGTCCGTTAAGATATATCGTCCAGGCTTTTATGGTGTCTCACAAAATATAGACATAGATTTTTTTTTTAAAGAAAAGGGGGTTAATGCAAATGTCTAAATATTTTCACACATGTTTATTGGGACTCATTCGCAATGAACAAAGATCCTTAAATAAATAAAATCCCTGTAGAATCTAGCCACTACGAACCCTATGTATGAACATTTTTTTTTCATTCTGTTTGTAATACTATTATGTGTTATCCCCCTTTTAAATGTGTGTGATGGTATGAAGAGTTATGCCCCGTGAATCTAGGGGAGGGGACAGTTGGAGCCAAGATGGCTGAATAAAGATCACGTGTGTTTGTTTAATGCAAGAGTTATCTTCCAAAATCATCTAGTTCATTTTGACAGCCGCTGCTATGTTTTAGTAAATGAACGAACTAATTCTTTTCTTGTTACCTGTGTTCGTGTTTGTTCCAGTATTTGTGCCGGTGTTCGTTTCGCTACCCAGTGATCCCAGAGATCCTAGTGATCCCAGCGATCCCAGCGATCCATGGTTGGTGTGTGACGTCGTGACCTGGTTTCCTGTGTTAACGCCACCCAGGCCTTGCTGGCTGGTGGGCTGCAGTAGGCTGGCCAGTGTGGTCGCCGGCTGCTTGGTGGTAGCTTTGGTGGTGACGGTGGTCTTCACTGTTGGAGCTTCTGTCGCAGCGCCTGGAATCAAAGGTCATGTTTTTTGTTTAAGACCTACATTTCAGAGTAATACATTGACACTAGATACTATTATACCATGATGAATGTCCGGCTATGTTAAGCCATAACTATTTTGTGCCCAGGCGTTTGTCAGTATTTAGAAACGTCATACTCAAGTGACACCACAGAGATATTAGAAAGCGGGACTTCTGACATCATTGAAAAGATATGGGAGGTAATCGCTCAACTTCAGTCAACATGAAGGGTTAGGGTTAGGGTTAGTGACTGTGCTGGTCAAAAGGATTTAGGTGGTGTCACAGCTCATTGTAACATGTTTCTATTTCTATCCAATCGTGGGTAACACGAGAACAAACGTTACATTGGAAGTGAAAGCTTGGGCCAGCCGTCTAGTAGAGAGAGGACGTTATTTATAATTCATGGTGTTTGCTGGACTTTGTATACATTTTACTTCTTGGATATTATTCAAGATATGTGCATCTTCGTTACTAGCCACTTATGTATGGCATGTGATCTATATCTACTTGTAGTGTCTGCTGACGTATGTGTTAACCAGTGTATTCTTACCTTAGTTGTGGTATGTATGTGTTAACCAGTGTATTCTAACCTTAGTTGTGGTATGTATGTGTTAACCAGTGTATTCTAACCTTCGTTGTGGTATGTATGTGTTAACCAGTGTATTCTAACCTTAGTTGTGGTATGTATGTGTTAACCAGTGTATTCCAACCTTAGTTGTGGTATGTATGTGTTAACCAGTGTATTCTAACCTTAGTTGTGGTATGTATGTGTTAAACAGTGTATTCCAACCTTAGTTGTGGTATGTATGTGTTAACCAGTGTATTCTTACCTTAGTTGTGGTCTTGTACGACTCAAGCTTACTTTCAGATCATAAAGTACGCGCTCATAGTCACGTCTTCAATAAACAGATATTACACCAATTGGTAACTAGTAGCGGCCATTAGACAAGAGGATGAGGTTGAAAGCTACCCTAAAACACCTGTTACGAATTGCGGCAATTCTGCCTCAATTCAAGAAGAAATCGAGTTCATCTGGGCGCATCCATTTGTCTTTCGTGACCATGTAAAAAAAACATCTAGATCTTTATAGGTAAATCTACTAACCGTTATATGTGAAGGACTGGTCCAATAGCTGAACACCCTCGCCGTTGGTGCTGGCGATGGTCAGGACCCAGTAGTTGACCTTGTCTCCCGGCTTCAAGGTCACACTGTTGTCTTCGTATTCGAAGTTGTTACCTAGAAATGAGGAAAATCAAGTCAAAAGTCTTTCAGAGTTACCTAGACAAAAAAAAAAGAAGTCAAAATCTCTTCAGAGTTAGCTTCTCACAGGAGTGGGCCGAGTTGGTAACAGCCATATGGTAATAGCATTACATAATTCCTCCATATGTCATTCACTTCATGTTCAAAAGTTGGAAGCACAAGTGCGCAGCGGAGTGTAAATGTAGAATGGTGTGAATGCGTGTTGAATAAACAAACAACAAACCACAGAAAAACAGGAGAGGAGGTCGATGAACTAAATAAAATGGTTTCAATGGATTGATCTCAATGAAAAATTCAGAAATTATAAGAATGAACGTTACAGACAATATTCGCAATTAACGAATATGTCGTAGGTTCGATTTTTTTTTACTGGCCATTTTTTCTCTTTTTTTTTTAATGACAACGAAAATAGGACTGTTAAATTTTCTTTATTATTCGAACATAAAGTAAGAATCATTTTTTTTAAAATTATATTCTCCTTCTTTACTAAACAATTCTAATGGCCATCTGTCTTTTTCGAGATCGAATACCAAAACAGAAGAATAAGCTAAATGTAAATATAGCTCAATAATACAAGTTGTAACTCAATTTTTCTATATAAAATCAAACTTTTGTTTTGCTATTGATTCTTGTGTTGTCCTAGATAATGAATAATTGTACACAATTTCAAGATCCGAGAATGGGAAGTGGGAGAAACAAAATGTGTACTGAATTTGTACCAGACAGACAGACGGACAGACAGAGTGAGTTCATATAAGCTTTGTAGAAAATAAAATGTCCAGTCTAATGGAGGCTGAGCCTCTACTACACTCTCGAAGTAGAAGTTTGGATAGGCCAGTTAGCGATTGGTCGATGGGGGGGGGGGGGGTAATTTGAGTTTCCTTTACACACACACACAGATACACCAACTTTCCTCTTCCTTTTTTCTTAATGTCAATAAAGTAATCGAAAACAAAACAACAACGATGTCATTTACTTTTTTTTTTATCTAATGGATGACTTCTTGGTTGTGTGGTGTGCGCTCTGGACTGTGGATCACTGGTTGTTGAATGGCCTCGATAGTCCCAGGTTTAAACCCTGGCCGCTGCCACCCTGCGGGAGATAGGGCGAGGATGTAATCATCTTCAGATTCGAAGGAACATCCGAAAGGCGTAAAACGTTTGTCTCGTCCAGGGAACAACGAGATGACTGTATAGGATGACTTATAAGCAGTGGCGTAGCAAGGGGGGATGAGAAAGAATTATTCAAAAATCCCCCAGGCCCTCACTTGAAGGGGGCCCACAAATTAGTGTTTCTTACATTAAATATTACGCAAAATGCAGCAACCCCCAAAGAGGTCAAGCCCCCCGGGCACCCAAATGATGGAAAATTCCTAGCTACGTTCTGCATATAAGCTGAATACATAACCTACAGCTAACTATATGACTGTATATGATGATGTATAATCTGAATACATAACCTATAGCTAACTATATGACTGTATATGATGATGTATAAGCTGAATACATAACCTATAGCTAACTGTATGACTGTATATGATGATGTATAAGCTGAATACATAACCCACAGCTAACTATATGACTGTATATGATGATGTATAAGCTGAATACATAACCCACAGCTAACTATATGACTGTATATGATGATGTATACGCTGAATACATAACCCACAGCTAACTATATGACTGTATATGATGATGTATACGCTGAATACATAACCCACAGCTAACTGTATATGAATGTATAAGCTGAATACATAACCTACAGCTAACTGTATGGGTGTATTATGAGCTCTAAAACGTACTAGTTTTAGCCCCACCTGGAACTGACCTGTTTTTGTCCGAATGTCCACGTTGTAGTCTCCTGCTGCGACCCCAGCCACGGGTTTGTTGATGGAGTAGTGTAGTCCCACCATAGAGTAACCCTGATCTGAGGAGACAAGGAGTTGAGGCTTAACTTGAGGGAGTCAAATGGCAAGTAGGGAGGAGGGCGGTCTGTGATGTGCTCAAGACTTTGTGTCCATGGCATGTCAGCTATAGGCTAACATTATAATGTCTAGGAAGTGGTAACAATCAGGCACAGTGAAATTAGAGCATCTCTGATGAGCGCAATGAGATTGGGACTATCCAACTGGGGCAATGACAAATGAGGTATTAATCGATCACATGACAATGAGATTATGTCAATGAGTAATGACAATGTGATTATGGCAATGAGTAATGACAATGTGATTATGGCAATGAGTAATGACAATGTGATTATGTCAATGAGTAATGACAATGATATTATGGCAATGAGTAATGACAATGAGATTAAGGCAGTGTTTCCCAAAACTGTGTTCCACGGAACCTTAGTGTTCCGCGAGGTCTGAATAGGTATTCCACGAACTACTGGAATAATTAAATAGTAAGCCTCCACGTGAATTTCTCTAAAAAATAAGCGAGGTGTTCCGCTAAATACTCAGAATGAGCGAAGTGTTCCGCTAAATACTTAGAATGTGCGAAGTGTTCCGCTAAATTCTCAGAATAAGCAAGGTGTTCCATAAATACTCAGAATGTGCGAAGTATTCCGCTAAATTCTCAGAATAAGCAAGGTGTTCCATAAATACTCAGAATGTGCGAAGTGTTCCGCTAAATACTCAGAATAAGCAAGGTGTTCCATAAATACTCAGAATGTGCGAAGTGTTCCGCTAAATACTCAGAATAAGCAAGGTGTTCCATAAATACTCAGAATGTGCGAAGTGTTCCGCTAAATACTCAGAATAAGCAAGGTGTTCCATAAATACTCAGAATGTGCGAAGTGTTCCGCTAAATACTCAGAATAAGCAAGGTGTTCCATAAATACTCAGAATGTGCGAAGTGTTCCGCTAAATACTCAGAATAAGCAAGGTGTTCCATAAATACTCAGAATGTGCGAAGTGTTCCGCTAAATACTCAGAATAAGCAAGGTGTTCCATAAATACTCAGAATGTGCGAAGTGTTCCGCTAAATACTCAGAATGTGCGAAGTGTTCCGCTAAGGAAAACGTTTGGTAACCACTTTGGATTAAGGTAATGAAATTATGGCGATAAGATTGGAGCATTAAGATTGTGGTATTGGAAATTTGATTTGAGTTAGCAAATGATAGGGATAGTAGTGAGTGGTGAGTACACTATATGGGACCTATGATGTTCAGGCAAGGAGATTACAATGAGTGTATGGGGCACTACGCTCCAAGGAGATTGTGACAATGTAAATGAAGCAGTTCGTTTGTGACTGTGTTGAAATGAAAATAATAAGATGGGAGGGGGGGGGGGTGAATGTGTTGTTCATCCCATCATTGACTTTCGTCGTACGAGTGTTGTGACAATATCCCTCCATTTTTCCCGGTTAGTGTTTTTAGAAGTCAAAGAACAAAATATTAAGAAAGTTCGACATCTTTGTACTTCGAAAGAGTTCTTTCAATAGACTCCTCTCTTAACTCGCTTTTAGTGAAAAATGTTGACCAACAATGCGTAAAACTAAGAAAAACATTTTTAAACTAACGTAGGGTGATGAACATATATGTGTGCTTTATGAAGTCCAATAAACATTACTATGAATGCATCATGCATCTCTTGTATAGTTTATGTATTTTTGAATATAACTAATATAAAACATGTTTCCGTGGTTTTTTAGTTTATCTTCAAATCATAGGTTTACCTTTTTTATAATTCTAACTTATTTATTTATAACTTATTTAAATGTTTAATGACATTCATGTCACACTATTCAATATACTTGTCAATTGTTTAAAGACTTCCGTGCTATTATGGTACTCTCTATCCCATCGGTTTGTAGTATTTTAGGCATTAATCTCATCTCTCTGTTAAGAGAATCAGATTTAACCTAGCCGATATTGTGGGAGTAGTCCTTCCTTACATCATTCGGTAAATAATTTATAATTAATTATCTCAGAATTGAATTGTGCCTGTGACAATGTCATAACATCTGGGAATGCTACTTAAAGGCCGTGTACCTGGTATTGAGAATTTAATTCCTTGCGGTTGTTTTGCAGTTATTTCCACTTGAACAGCGGCATAAGTGGAAACCACAAGGGCTGATAACAACCATAACAGACCCGTTCTCAACATTCTCTCCCCTTTGGCGCTGTGAAGGAAAGAAAAGAAAGTATACAATAAGAAAAAGAACATGTTTACAATGCCTCTATCCAGGTTGCACTTTCGGAGTCGGCAAAACCTTCTGTGCAAAATCTAAAACCTGGGTGGACATGGGTTTTCTAGAAATTAGAAAGTTGATTTATATTGTGCTAACATAATACATAATACATAATAATAATAAGGCTTGTTTTCGAGTCCGAATAGTACAGGCAGATTGTAATATTTCTCTTGGCTGCGCAGCCCCAGCTGCGACCTATATTCTTTGCCACATTCAGCTCAGACATACGTCGATTTAGATTTTCTTTTCGCGTCTACGTCAGTCCTCGGCAGTAAATTTTCTTTTAGCCTCAAATGTGTATCCCGCGGCCTCTGTAAGTGACCTCCATCTGTCTCGTTCTGAAGCTGCGTGCAGTTCTCTTTTCTATGTCAGTTAAAGCAAGTTGCATTAGTTCAGGAACAAAAGTCAGATTATTTGCAGACGATTGCATGGTATATAGAACAATAGAAACAACACAAGACTCAGAAATTTTACAAAGAGAATTAGATGAATTACAGAAATGAGAATCAAATTGGAGCATGTCTTTCCACCCAAAATAATGTGACTTATTAAGAGTAACAAAAAAATACTATCTAAGATAATCATAATACCACTTATCCTATTCATTGTAAACCAGTAACAGACTAAAAACTTAAAGATAAATATTTTTTAGTTGTTTTTTTTGTTTTGTTTTTTTGCCAATGTACTTAAAATTATTTTTTTTCTACTTTGGTTGGTTGGCCGCTTCGCGAAATGGAAGGGTAGGAATTGGGTTGGGCTAAGTAGGATGAAAGAGGGGGGGGGGGGGTTATAGAAAATGTAGCCCTGTAGAGGTTTTTGTTTACACTACTATTTGCTCTATTTACAAATGTTCTAAAGTATTCATTACGTCCATATTTACAAGATCATTGACTTTATACCAAGCTTATATGAACTCACTCTGTCTGTCTAGTCAAAAGTTTGAACATGTTTTTTCTCAAAGTACCTGGCATAACATAAATCAACCAAAATAGTAACCAATTATTTAATTATTTATTGGAGATTAATTATTTTGTTTGGTATCGAAATAACGGAAATAAATGCTACTTAATGAAAGATATGGATGTATATATGGATTTAATCCCATGATTACGTTATGTCAAGTTTTTCTTCCACTTCCATTCTCGGATCAAGTTAAAATTGTACAGAATTAATTCATTGTTTTATATAACAGAACTGGAGCTAAACCCTGGAGATAAATGGCAGTAATTAGCGGGTTTTTTCCTTAAATAAGCTTTGTTTTGTTTTTTAAGTTGTTTTTTTCTTTTGCTTGTTTTTCCGATCTCAATGCCATTATTCATTTGAGATATGCATCCTCACTCACGTGTTAGTGTCTAATCATTTCACGTGCTAATGACGTAATCAATGCATGTTTCTTCCCATCTCGTCGTGTTATCGTTTCCTGCAGAAATTAGCCCGAGATCTCGTGTTTAAAAAAAAAAGGGGTTGCAAACAATCTACAGAGATGTCCCAAAAAGCACGCACCAAGAAGATCGGTTTCCTAGCGATACAAGTCTCTGCACATCTCTGATTCAGTTGCACTAGTGACCTTATCCTTCTCCGTTCTAACCCCCCCCCCTTGCTTTTTTAATTTGATCTACCTCTTGTAAGAAAAAAAACCCCAAACAAACAAAATTCTGACCTAATGACCCAATGTAGAGTCTAGGTAATTAAAATACGCGTGTCTCCATTGAACTCGGATGTAATACCTAATGGACCTCATTCACCAATCGTAAACAAACAAAATTTAGCCACGTGATAATATTAATAAAACAACCGAAAAAAACTGTCACGTGATAGCCTGTTTGTATTACTTAATTTGTATAGAAGAGATAGAGAATCACGATGAGTTTTGAAACATGATCTCTAAGCACAGCATGTTTTATGATTGGATGTTTTCTACATGGATTTCATAAATAGTGTCAGCGAGGCAAACTGAAAGATGTTCTTTGGGTGTCATAGATAAACAGTTGGAATGGAGATCTAGAACACACACCAAGTAAAGATTATGCAACAATCAACTTTATTCATTTCACATACTGTTTCTATTAGCGTTAAACTTTCGATTGACCAACTCTTGCACAGTCATACATAACACACATTACTGTCAACTGACCAACTCATACACTGTCACACATAACAAACATTACTGTCAACTGACCAACTCATACACAGTCACACATAAAACATATTACTGTCAACTGACCAACTCATACACAGTCACACATAAAACATATTACTGTCAACTGACCAACTCATACACAGTCACACATAAAACATATTACTGTCAACTGATCAACTCATACACAGTCATACATAACACACATTATTGTCAACTGACCAACTCATACACAGTCACACATAAAACATATTACTGTCAACTGACCAACTCCTACACAGTCATACATAACACACATTACTGTCTACTGACCAACTCATACACAGTCACACATAACAAACTTTACTGTGAACTGACCAACTCCTACACAGTCAAACATAACAAACTTTACTGTGAACTGACCAAATCATACACAGTCACACATAACAAACTTTACTGTGAACTGACCAACTCCAACACAGTCAAACATAACAAACTTTACTGTGAACTGACCAACTCCTACACAGTCAAACATAACAAACTTTACTGTGAACTGACCAAATCATACACAGTCACACATAACAAACTTTACTGTGAACTGACCAGCTCCTACACAGTCAAACATAAAAAACTTTACTGTGAACTGACCAACTCGTACACAGTCACACATAACAAACTTTACTGTGAACTGACCAACTCCTACACAGTCAAACATAACAAACTTTACTGTGAACTGACCAAATCATACACAGTCACACATAACAAACTTTACTGTGAACTGACCAACTCCTACACAGTCAAGCATAAAAAACTTTACTGTGAACTGACCAACTCCTACACAGTCAAACATAACAAACTTTACTGTGAACTGACCAAATCATACACAGTCACACATAACAAACTTTACTGTGAACTGACCAACTCCTACACAGTCATTCACTTTAAAACACACAATAGCCCTGTACTGTCAACTGTCCTGCCATAACACACTCATATTTAAAATACTTTTGGGGCAGTTCACTCTTGCAAGTGAGTAACAAATAAGGTTCCGTCAGCCAGTTAATCAATACATAGTCACATACAATAGCACAACTGGCTCCTCGAAACACTCTTACTATCACATCTCCCTCCTTACAAAAAAAAAACATTCAGGCTTTAATCGGCTATACAAATGATTTCTTTGTCGGACTATAAAATATTTATTTAAATATATGTTGAACATTAGAGGCTTTAAGTAATAATACGAACAATATCATACATATTTCACATAGAGATATTAACCCTAATAATATCCTAATAATATCACATCACAACACGTCGGTGTGTCTAACGTCTTATTCCATATGCTAGGACAAATTCGTAAATTTTTTTTCTTTTTCCCTAGTGCCAATAGAGAATGGAATGGGTTGCCTGAATCAACCAGGAAAACTACCGACTTAGCAGAATTAAAGAACCGACTAACATGTATGACTAGATTGACACATGAAATGCGTAGGACGTAATTAGTTTCACTTTGGGAGGAACGTCTGTAATCTAGAAGAGAGGAGGAAAATAGGTCTACGAATGTTTGGCTTCCGTTAAAATCATTACCATAGACTGGCATGAGCCTACTAAACAATAAACCTAATTTTTGATGGTAGTCTTGTGTCGAATAATATAATTCTAACTGTCAAGGAGACAGTATGATTGCATCTCATAAAATTAGAAACAATATTATAGGTTACAAATACAACTATATGTTGTACATTCATCCTTATAAATACCTATGTTTACATTTTAGTGTGTATTGATAACTATTACAACTATACATAGGTCTTATACACTGTATAAATCGCTGTGGGGCATTGTATATAGAGTATACATAGAATCTGTTTTAAAGTCATTTGGCGACGGCTGCAATGGCCAACGGGGTACTCAAATGCCACACTGCCAGTATGCAGCTGTAAGTATAATATTTTAATACAGGAAATGAGTTCGATTGTTATAGGACCATGTAGGAGACAATCGTATGGTAACTTTACTGCGCCCCTATCGGAACCATTGATTCAGTTGTTTCCCTTGTCTGGTTTAAGACTTTGCCAAAGGGTTATTAAAATTGTTTTGACATATTTATAGCGCGTGCGTCTTGTTCCAGTCACTAACATTTTGGGTTAGAGGTTTATGACAAACTCAGCGTTTCTCAACCTATCAATCTTGGGTCCTTTATTTTAACATGGAAAAGAGGAGGAGGCCTTTTACTCATGGATGTTGCAGATTTTTAAAAAAAACGCGTTCAACAAAATGAATTCGGGAGCCACTTCGCTTCTATAAAAAAGAATGACTTTAAAGTCTACGCGAGAAATATTTGGAATAAAATGAAAGACTAAAGACTCACTGTTGTATCTTTGAGTGCACATTGAGATAAGACTGACCTTGAACTTTGGAAGTGGTAGTCGTAATGGGCTATTGCGGCGTTTAGAATTCGACACTTTACTGAACAAAAAATGTAATGTTTATTAAGCATTAATCTTTGACTGGGAGTGTGCAGAGCTAGTGTTCAGACTTTTCTTCTTTTTTTAAGGGCATTTTTTTTTATTAATTATCCAAAAATTTTATGCTATACAGCTTGATTTTGTAATAAACAAATATATCCCGCGGGAAAAAAATTAACACTCAAATGTTATTGGTAAATGGTATTAATATTTGCAGTTTTTGTAGAAACATTTAAACATTGCAGCTCCAAAGTGAGAGTTGTGCTCATACAAGTGTTATTTAAATTCGACACTACCGGGGGGGGGGGGGAGGGGGAAACCTGAAGTAGATCCCTGTCATAATTGATTAAAAATCTGTTACATAATTATGTTACCAAATAACAAGCAAAATAATAAAAAAACCAACTTACAAAAAACAAAGCTTATATTAAGTGTATTAATTAGTTTGGATCTGTCATGTTATTAAATTTGCATTAGATCTAGACTAACAATAATACATCTGTGTGATTTGAAATATTTTTTTACCAATTGTTTTTGTTTAGCGCTATTTCAATATATATAGGGGAGTAATTCAGCTTATACCACCACTTCAGTCAAGTACACATTATTTCCCTTATTTGAGATAACAAACAACATAATTTATTACCAATTGTTAATTAACTAATTGGTTAATTTATTTGATTCTTGTGTTGTGAGGTAAAAGAAATAATTTTGCAAAATTTCAGCTTGATCCGAGATCGGGTGTTGGACAAATAACGTGTACAAACTTTTGGTCAGACAGACAGACCGAGTGAGTTGATAGAATCGTTGTACAAATTAGTATATGTATGCAATTTAAATTGAAGGGAATGTCATGTATTAATGTATTGATATTTAAACTATTGACCAATGACACAAATATAGATATACATAGAGTTAGATAGAAAATTTTAACAAAAGCTTTTCAGGAATGATAAAATGGCTACCTAATAAAAATTGTCAAAATAAATAAATTAAAAAATAATAAATCGCTAACTGCTAACTATTGTAAAAAGACGAAAACTTAAAACCTATGGCCACATTACAAGATCTACGGGGCTCGCAAAGACCTTCCTTCAGGGAACAGTGCCAGGTAAAGAAGAAGAAGAGGCAGACAGAAAAAGCGATGTGAGGACAACATTAAAGAATGGACGACCCTGCCATTGAGAGAGGTTCTAAACAAGGCAAAAAAAGGGAGGAATGGAGAAAGACGGTCGACAAGTCTTGCCTGGTGCCCCAACGGTCCAACAGACTAAGGGATAGGTCAAGGTAAAATCGGGAATATAATTGAATGTTTTTATGTATTTGATGACGTCAGTAAACAGAAATAAATGTGAGGTCTTGAAAAGAAATAATAATATCTAAGAAGTCCGTATGTCAACAGGCGGACTGCCTAGTATTAAATTCAATTATTTTATCAATTAAAATCTTAAAATGACCTATTCTGAATTTAATTAGTTATGTTCATTAACTTCTGCACTGCCATTAAAAGTTCACAGTGTTTTAGTTTTTAAAATTCAATGCATAAAAAACAAAGTGTACACAAATAGAAAAAAAATATACGAATTTACGAAATAAAATATTAATTTGTAGGCTGCAAAGAATAATAAACTTATTTGACGAGCATAATTTATAAGTACATAATATTTAATTTTAATTAATTGTATCTGGTTATCGGGCTATAGTTATTAATATTATTATAATTACTAATAGTAATGATTATAATCATTCCATTAGCCCACACAGACTTGGAAAGATGAACAATTATTTAGATCTAGTTTAATGTTATTTAAGGCCTAAACTTTATATTTGATAATTAATTTTCAGAGCACAATCGAAGTCACATATTCTGTAATAACTCCAGCAGCTGGTAATTCCGATATAATTTTAGCTAATTTAGTTTCCGACTATGTTTAAGATTGGAAAAGTGTTGATCCTATCACATGGATAAATATAAAGATTTTCTGTTTTACCTTGTATCTCCAACTTCCACCTGGTCAAAGAAACTAAGTAAGGGAGGGAAGTCACTTTGCTTATTTAAATACTGTCCAGCTACTGGCAGACAACAGTTGTCGAACTTCTTTACCTGTCCAAATTACATGCGTACTTGATTGTTATCTTTGGAGCTAAAAAAAAATAAGGTCATTATTCTTATTATCTTTTCCTGTAACAATATTCAAAGCACAATTTAAAGAATAGATAAATTGAAAGCTAAAATAAGTGAAAATCAAACAGGTTTCTCTCATACTATTTCTCACTGATAAGATTTTTAAAAAGAGAATGCAACCAAGACCTATTTTTTTATGTACCGTTATTTTTTACTACTTTTTATGAAAAGAGAAAATGTTGTTTTATCATGTAACTGTACAGATTACCCTTGTAAAATTTGACTATGAAATAAGTGCTCTTGTAACCAATTCAAGACAAGCAAACTTTTGACAAGATTCTAAAACATAACTTCAATAGATTTTGGGATAGTCTAACTGAAGGTCACATCATGTCGGACTGAGTAACGCGTAATTTGACAGGAAATATGCAATCAGGCAGATAAGTCGGAGTAATGAAACAAGTTTCAGGATTTGACCGGTCTTTAACTCTGATCTTGTTACATTAAATGAACGTATAAACTATACTATTAAACATACACTTACACACACACATAAATATAGAGAATAAAGACTAACATGAGGAACAGGGTTAAGCTGGGTCAGCCAAAGGTAATCATCGTGGCTGAAACGTATTGAAATGCTAACCTGCCTACTTTGTTGACTTTTTAGAAGTTATTTTTTTTCTTTTATGAAACAAAGAGGGATAGTTCTCAATGATGGATGCCAACACTTGTTCTTTTCAGTGTCTATGGTGACAATGTATCAAACTTCTAAGAGTTAAAAAACAAACAAACAGAAAGAGAACTGAAGAGGGGAAAAAAACGAATCTTTACAAAATGCGAAAAAAAAATACTTTTAAATGTATTTGTTTAGATAAAAATAAAAGAAGATAAGGTTGAAAAAAGATGTATGTCTAAATTAAAATAAAAACGTTAATTGACTATAAATTTAAGTAGCTATTTAGTTCATACTATACAGCTTGATCATACAACGTTGGGCCAAGTAGGACCAGACATAATACTGATTGGATGTGTTTATTTTCTGGCTTATTGACAAGTCGTCTTAGAAGAACAGCAAGCCAAGGTGGCAGACCTGAGAAGTGAAAATAGCCAGAGGATTGCTGCACTGTGCAGCCATTTAGTCACGTTCTAATCTTTGTCTAACCTTCTGAGTTCGAACGTGCCATGTCTGAGCAGCTTTTTTGGTGAACTAGATGAGAATATTTTCCCGCCGGAAAGTCAACATTAGTAAACATAAAAAAGAATAGTAGTCAGGGGCGGCTTCACTTCATTTAACTTCTGGTCTTCTGCCCCATGACTGTAGCCAGGGGGTGGGGTTGGGGTTCAACTCCCCCCCCCCCGCAGGAGGAGGGATCGGAATTTAGTGAATGATTTTTTGTTTTGATTTTGTTTATTTTAGGTGAGATTTTAATACTAAACTATCACTTACCTTAGCACAGTAAAGGATGTTTTGAGTTTAAAACCCCCCACCAGGAGTTTTTGAGTTTAAAACCCCTACCAGTGGTGTTTTTTTAGTTTAAAACCCCTTACCAGGGGGGTTCGAGTTTAAAAACCCCCTACCAGGGGTTTTCGTAGTTAAATTCCCCTCTTCTATAACACAAAACAAAAAAATGCAAACGACAATCCCTCAAATTTCACTAGCACAGTTAAGAAAGATTTTGAATTTTAAACCACCTCCAAAATTAACGATAAACCCCCTCTTCAATATTAAAAAAGAAAATTACACACTCAAAATTCTATGAGCGTAGCCAAAGGGGTTTTGAGTTAACCCCCACCCCTCTTCAGTAGGGTTTGAGGCTAAAAAAAATACCTCTTCAATACCCGGTATAAAAAAACGCAAATTACGCACTCAAAATGTTATGAGCGTAGCTAAATGGCTTTTGACTCAATTTTGAATTTAAACCTCCCTTCAGTGGGGTTTAAAGCTAAAAATACTTCTTCAATATGAAAAAAAAAGCAAATTATGCACTCAAAATGTTATGAGTGTATTCAAAGGGGTTTTGAGTTTAAACTTCCTTCAAGTGGAGTTTGAAGCTAAAAAATACCTCTTCAATATAAAAAAAAGAAAATTACACACTCAGAAATCTATAAGCGTAGCCAAGGGGGTTTTGAGTTTAAATCCCCCGTAAGCGGGGTTTGAAGTTAAAAAAATACATCTTCAATGTAAGAAAAAAAATCAAATTACACACTCAAAATGCTATGAGCGTTGCCAAAAGGAGTTTTCAGTCTAAACCCCCCTTCAGAGTGGTTTGATGTTAAAAAATACCTATTCAATATAAAAAAGCAAATTACACACTAAAATTATTTGAGCGTAGCCAATCCAATTGGGGTTTTGAGTTTAAATCCCTCTCCTACAGATGGCATTTTTTAAAGTTTAAAACCCCTCCAGATGGTTTTGAGTTTAAAATACCCCTACAGAGCGTTTTGAGTTGGAAAACCTCTATCTTCAATATTATTCTAAAGAAAACTACAGTTACTAAATTCTATGACCGTAGCTAAATGGGGTTTTGAATTTAAAAAAAAATAACTCAAAAGATTTTTTAGTTTAAATCCCCCAACAGAAGATTTTGACGATATAACTTCCCTTTTCGATATAAAATCTAAGCAAACTACACTCACTTAATTCCAAGAGCGTATTCAAGATAGGTTAAACATTTGTACCAGTAGCGTGGCTCCATTAATAAAGTGCAGTGAATAGTCATCTGCCAAAATTGAAAAACACTAAATATGGCTCAACAAAGATGGCTAAGAAAGATTTTAGGAGTCAGTTATAGAGATCGCAAGGAAATCAAAGAAATCATAAGCCGAACTGGCAGTCGACCCCTTAGTAAGATTGGGACAGACCGTCGCATGAGGTTTGCGGGACATGTTCTCCGACAAAATGAATTACGCATAAGAAGAGTTGCAATGACATCGTATTAAGTACAACTTGGCGCCACACATTCATGGAGGTCCTCAGAGCAGGTGGGAAGAGGCTTCAGACATTACCGGTGACAGGTTTTTATGAAAACAGCTTGACGGCAAATGCGCCGAAGGGCGCCGGAGGGTTTAAGTCAGTAAGAGTAGCACATTAGGTTTCTGAAATAAAATAGCAGGAAAATGCACTGTCGATACCTCAGAATTTGCATTTTGTTGCGCTTTCTCAGCGCTCCCCCAGACCCCTTGCTGGCAATGGCGGGGAATCTACAATTTTTCCAGTTACTCCAGGAAGAACCTATTTTAGGGCACAATAAACGTCTTCCGAAAGAATGAAGGGTCAGAATGTAATAAAGATTATGTACACACACACACATAAATACATATAAATATTTTTTTCGCGGGTGGGGGGGTCGGGGGGGGGGGGAGAAAAAATACCCCCCCCCCGAACAAAAATCCTGGCTACGCCCATGTACAGGCGGATATAAGTTCTGGTCCCTTCAAGTTTTGTGTATACTTAGAGCTAGAGTTTGAAGTTTTACTGCTAAACGTTAAATAAACATACCATGTAAAGATGTACTCTAGAATGGCAGCACTACTATACAATAGATTATACTGGGATAGTTTCGCTCAACATATTTCTATACCATCTTATCTCAATAATTGTTGTTCTAAGTAGGGTTCTAAATACTTACATGTGATGTTTATACACTAAATGCTAAGAAGCATTAGACTGTGTAAATTACAACCACATAAAACATACAAGATCCATGTTCATATGTTTCTAATGTAGGCTTAATATTGTTGATTCACAACTTCATCAATCCAACTCGACAAAACAGCACTTACCTATGTCTTTAATAAAAGCAGTACGAAAGCACAGATTCAGCTATTTATAACGTTGGGCAATTAACAACTATGTCTAAAATTAATTACATTAACTATTGATTGTTAACTGTTGCCTATATGTTTTTTACTCATCAGCGTTTGATTAACATATCCTCTCTTCTTCTTTCCTGGTGACAATGTTTTAAAATACAGGGTTCAAACACGGGAAATCTATAAAACAAAAAAAATTAAAAAATACTCTGAAGAAAAAAAGAAGAGTAACGAAGGGAAGAACCGCAAAATCACTGCTATACCTCAATATTGCAAGGTTTAACTCACTATTTCTATATTAAACAAGATGAAAACAAGACTAATCACCACAATTTCTTTTTATTGATTTTGTCAATAATGTCATGGACTTTTAATAATTGTGCAAAGTTTCAACTTGATACGGGAAAAAAAGTGTGAAAAAAATAAACACAATTTTTACCAGACAGTGTGAGTTAGGGTTAGGCTTTGTAAAAATGGTACTAAATGGGACGATCTGGCATGAAAAATCAACACCATCGCAGAAAGTGACCAGCTACGAAGTCACCAGTTTATTTATTTATTTATATTTTTTGTATGAAGGCAATGTTGACATTTATGTTCTGTTACACAGATTCTAGTGATTTTTTTTTTTTTTACATGTACCACAGCTTTTTATTTTCATACAAAGTATCTTTCAAAGGTCTTGATAATTTATTTGACTGACTATGTACACTCTGAAAGAGGCACTTCATACATGTCCCCAAGAGAAGTGCCGGATTATCTACCTCAGAAAGGAGTGGTTACAAGTAATGCCAAGCGGGAATGGTCATTAAGAAAAGCTAAGCAATAAGTTATGGAAAGCTACAACTCTAGCTTTAAAAACACCAAGCCCTGCATTCAATTCGTTCTCTACTTAGTACGGCTTCAAACGACGCACCACATGAGAGAATATGTAAGTTCTATCGCAGGTCCACTATTGTCCAATCACTCCTTATATGGTTAACTCAACCAAGAAAAGCTTTATTTAAAAAAAAAAAAAAAAAGGGGGAGTTCGTACATTGAAATATGACGATGGTCACACTTGCTGTGGTTCTTACTGACCGTGGGATCAATGGCTGCTCCTAACACACAGGTACAACAGGGGGACAGCCAGAGGAAATAAATACAGGGGCTGAGTCTCCAGTTAGAGAACCACCAATTCAAAGCATTGGTCCCGGTAGATACAACCTAAGTCTAATTACAATGGCTATCATTGTATTTATAGGAATAATAAGACCTACCTAATCAATTAGGAACTAGTTATGGACTTAGAATTTTATTTTTCTTGCTTTTAATTCAAAATGCAAGTTCTAATGGTCTAGCATTCTATTACTAAGGCCTCATTAGCACTTGGTCATTGTTTATTTTCAATTATTTGCGTGTTCATTCTATCATTTGTAGTTCGGTGATTGCAGTGTAACTGAGTTGTTTATTTTCTGCGCGTGTCTGGTATGTAGGAAGGTCATGTCCATTGTGCCTCGTTAGTACGACCAGTCATGTGACTTTGTAGACTTATCTGTTGAATAATTTGTTAATTCGAGTAGAGTTCTTTTATTACAGTTATACAAGTCAGTGACAGGAATAGGCTGTTTCAGAAAACATGGCTGTGTAACAATAATACTTTAAAACACAACAGTTCATATTTATCAATACACACTAACAGTTGGGTGACCTTATTTTTTGAGGAATAGAATTCTGTGTTAAATTAGTTATCATAGTTTTATAACATGCCTTCTGGGCAATGACTTTCCACACTAATGCAAACATCTAGAGCAACTTTTTTTTTCTTTTAAATATGTATCAGTTACTGTATCAGTAAATAATTTTTTTTTTTAAACAACGCTAATATGAACTCACTCTGTTGGGTACACGTCCCACGCCAATCCTCGGATCAACCTAAAACTTCGCGCATTTATTCATTGACATAGACAAGACATGAATCAATTTTAAAAAAGTAACCAATTAGACAATTTATTGCTGGTAATTCATCATTTTGTTTAATAGCAACAAGGGAAAAAAAACTTTAGTATTCACATATTACATTTGTTGGGTTTAGTCCCCTTAAATAATTGTTAAAGCTATTTCTCCCTCAGGCATTCTTCGATCACGTGGATACTTGTACATTATTGGTAGATATAGTTTTAAGGATGGAGTTTTTCCCCTTTAGATAAGCTTTGTTGTTTTTAAAGGATTTTCAAAATATTTTGCTTGTTTAGAATTTATAATAAGAAAGTCCTTCATAAATATCTTTTCATAATCATCTGATTCAGTTGTACAATAAGAATATAAAAAAGAAACTGAATTTAATTCTGGTTAAATGTTTGTAATTAGTGTCGCAAAAGTTAGAATTTTTACAAATTTAATCATAAACAAAACATTTCAATACTAAACGGTGGTTAAAAGTAACAGTCAAATTTGAAATTTTTTCTTTTCCTTTATTTCCTTCTAAAGTAAAATGAAAACTAAGATAACAAATAGTGTACAGAAAATGTGAAGTCAATGAATGCAATCAAGTTTTTACTTTAGAATCACTGCTTGCATTCATTTGTGATTTGAGTGATTTAAAGTTTTACAAATGTAAACAACCAAATAAACCATTGCTTCATCTTATTAAGTTATAATTCTATTATTTGGCTCTAATGTTAATGTTTTCACTTGGGTAGCTTAATAGCAAATGTAGATAGAAATAGCCCTAATAAAAAAGTTGCTTAACTATTAAAGGCTGATCATCAACTACAAAGAGATCTTTGTGTTAGAAATTCTTTGGTTTAAAATGACACAGCGTGTACAAGCCATTCACACATACACATCAACAACAGGTAAAAATCTTAAACTTGCAAAGTGGACAAATATATTGTATAAATATTTCATTCAAAATTTACTCAAAAAAAAATATATAAAAAATGTTTGTGTTAGGCAGCAGACTGAACAATTCATATGTGTATATGGAAAGTGAAACGATTTCTAAACCAGTACAATCTACAATAACAAGTCAGAGATCTCTGGCTGACACTCAATGTTGCCAGACATTTCTGTAGGAATAAATCAGTCTCAATAAGAAGTGACTTGCTTCTCTTAGAGACACTTTTCAAATAGAAAGAAAATCAGTCACCTTAGTTAAGCAGTTGTTGTTGTTCCCTCTTTACTAGAAGAATTTTAAAAATTCATCTTCAACTAATGAAATTCATCCTCTTGCCCCACCCCCTCTGGCCACACACACACAGGCAAATACTTTTCTTAAGTCAAATGAAACTTTATGTCAGATCTTTTCTTCTTTATAGCATTAGAGATTATAACAAACATGATGGCCTATTTCTAATGCAACAGCTATCTCAAGTATTCATTACAATTTGTAACTTCAGTGCCACCACAACAATGTAAATAGTTCAAGAGAGAGAGAAACTGTTTAAATAGGAAGGGTGTCGATAAACTGGTTAATATTGAATTCAATGATATGACAAGAAAAAAAGTTAATACAATCATTTTAAAATATTAAATTATAACTGTATTATAAATTTAAAAAAAAAAGTTTTTTGATAAAAACTTTGATACAGACTTGTTCAGCCAACTTGTTCAGCCAACTCCCACAATGTAATGATTGCTAGAGCTGGTCAAGTAAAGACTATATTGGTACATGATGGTACAGTAGTAATCAATATTTTAAGTCTTTGTTTGAATCACTAATGTGACATTAGAAAGACTAGAAGAATTCCCCTGACAGTTCTGGTACCCTCACTTGTGTTTGATTCTTAGACAAACTGACCAACTTTCTATCTTGAGAACAAAATATATTTGACAATGATTTGTGTGCTGCAAGCAATTTTAAAGAATCATATCAACTATTGTTATGGCTCTTTATGTTTCTAAAATTGCCTTTTTTTTCTGACAAGTAAAGAAAATGTGAAGAGAAGGACAGCAAGTCTTCACTGAACTCATCAAGTCTTTAATCCACTCACTTAGTCTTCACTGAACTCATCAAGTCTTTAATCCACTCACTTAGTCTTCACTGAACTCACCAAGTCTTCACTGAACTCACCAAGTCTTCACTGAACTCACCAAGTCTTCACTGAACTCACCAAGCCTTCACTGAACTCACCCAAGTTAAAAAACAAAACAAAAATAATAATTGAGCATTGAATGAAAACACTTTGAGACAAGTTCAAGATCAATATAAAAAAAAACTTCCTGATTTTATCTTTCATTGTAGCACTGACATTAACAACCAAATACAAAAATAAGTCACAAACTTGACATATGATTTCTCACTCTTTCATCAGGTTTTTTTTTCACTTGAAGAGATGGCTATATCAAGGGAGAATACTGCACTAGTTCTAAAATAAAATAAAAAACAACTATATAGCCAAAAAGGACTAATGATGGAGAAGATAAAAAAAAAATTGGTTTGGAACATGTTTGGATTTCATTTACATTAGGTCCAACCATTTTATACATTAAAGTAAATCTCAAGATACAATAATTAATCAGAGCTTTGGGAAACTTTGAGGGGATCAAGATTGTAATAATGGACATTAATTTTGATGAAGTCAAATTGAAAAAAAAAAATGGATAAAATTAATTCCTTTAAACACATTTCAATGAATAGGATAAATGAAATAGTTACTGTTGATTGTATTAATAAATGATTTCTAGCATCCTATTAAAACATTACAAAAATATATAAATATGAGGTGAATTTCTAATACTTAAGATATACACATTACAGTTACAAACAAAAATTATAATACTCGAGCTATATATTAAGTGTTAAAAGTGTATCACTAATGGTGCATCAACTTTTGAGTATAAATGGTAGTTAACTAATCTGGTGACTGGAGAAACTAAACTGCTTCAAAAGGATGGAGGGACATCGCTCTGTCATCCACAAATAACTTCAACAGAATTAGATCAATAGTGATGAGGCTTTGTCAAAATGACTTTCAACGCCATGTGTGTCAACCTTAACATGAGTGTCAACACCACAAGGGTCAACTTCAACATGAATGTTAAACACAATAATTGTTAACTTCTAAGTTTGAAAATAAAAAATTAGTCTAACAGTTCCATTGCCTGAAGGCATATCCTAAACTAGAAACTAAAACTTTTTCCTTACATGGTTTCGTTAGCCTTCTGATAATAAAGTAATTAAGAGTCATTCAAATCCTGGCCAAAAATTGAATGCTATTCATGACATGTCAATAGAAGATATAAAGTTGTGATTATTTCTAAAGATAGAAAAATTAGGAACAACTATATCCTCAAAAAATGGTTTGCTAAAAGAAACAAAAGATCTTTTGAGCCTATAATGTTTCAAAGCACACAGCAAATAAAACTTCATTTGAAATGTATTGAATCATCAACAAATGGCCAAAATTCTTAGTTAATTATTAGACATTGAATCTGTTTTTCAATTTCAAAACTATACAATTTCAATGCTATACATTATGACACCAAAAGTATTAATGCTGTAAGAATCACAACAAAGTAACACAAAGTTACGATGACATTTTGGGTAATCAGAAAAAAAAAATTAAATAAAAAAAAATTGTATGCTATTTTGTGTCATAAAGTATTTTGATATATAACATGATAAAGTTGAATCAAATAAAAAAAAATTGCACCATTTGGGGAATGAAACTGGACAGAATTAGTATCTCTGCTTTACAACTGTAAAAATAAAATATAATTAATTCAATTTAAAAAAAAAAAAAAAAAAAAAAGACAAAATGGACAACAAAAAAAAAACTTCTTAAATATAAAGATTGTTTTGTAAAACAATAAGCTTAGAACACATCACAAATTTAAAAAATTAGATCTGTTTCACAAATGAAATAAATTTTCAGTCAAACAAAACAATAGATGTGAAACTTATCAACCAATTTTTCATCAACAGTTTATTCAGATAATAGATTGAGGGAAAACAAATAGACATCATTCACTAGATCTAGATTTGTTGTTTTTTTCTATATCTTAGATTGAGTTTTAAAATGTCAATAAAACAATATTCATAAGCAAATCACCCTAAGAATTACCTCACATGTTGTGTATAGAACTAAAAGGGTGCCTTATCAACGTTTAAATAAAACTGAAATCAGTGAGCTGAGCTGTTCAAAATAAAAACATAAACGAGGAGTTAGATCAAATACATCTACTCAGTTTGAGCTAGTATCTGATATGTGTAACATAAATAAATGTGCAATTTTTTTTAAGGTGAACTGTTTCATAGAACTTGTGAAGAATGTTTCTCAATTAAATACACTCAATAGTAGTTATGGAAATGAAAATAATCCGTAGAGGTCATAAATGTAAAATAAATGTGTCTTCTTTATTTCGAGACTTGAAATAAATTTCTAGTAATGCAAATATTCCTGAAATTGTAAGGAGACATTGAATTCCTTTCACAAGCACATAATGAAATAAAAACATACAATGTACATAAAATGCCAATCAAAAGATCAACTTGTCAATAAATTAATTAGTTTTGATTGCACAACAACCTGAAGCTACCTCATGCAGGAAACTTAACAAGCATCCAATTGTAAAAAAATAACATTATTTTAGCATTTTGACATAAAGTAAACTTTCTGCCATATATGTCTTCAGCTGAGCAGCTGTTCAAGGGAAGGGGAATGTAAAGCATGGCACAGGAAGCATTCTTGAATTTCCATGGAAAACTTACACAATAATTGAATAACTTCAATGTTAACATTTCAGTTGGTTTATAAATCTAATAGTTAAATGAATGAGACATTGTCCTACATTCAATCCATATTTTCACAAAGCTGTCCCATTTTGAAAATAAAATCAAACAAAGTATTTGTCTTTAAATCTTTGATCAGCTTTCTTTAAGCACAAGACAATTTGTCAATGAAAAAAAAAAAGGACACAACTCTTACTAGTTAAAATAAAAAATATGAATTCTTTGCTATAGCTAGTTTGGTTGCCTTAGCAAGGCAAGACTTCAAGTCAGATTGGATGAGGCAACACATATAATTGCCTCACCACTTTGTATTGCTTAATGAGATGTGTCGATACAGTTGTAACAAATGTGCTGCCATTATCTCTCTCAAAGATTTATCATAGTGTGAAAACGGCATTGAAGATTTATTTGTAATAAACAAACTTTCACAAACTTTTACCAAACAAATTTTTGTTGTCTCCATTCTCATTTGAGCACATTGAAATAAAACACACAAAAAAAACTGAGCATAATATAGTGAAGAAGTAAAACAGTCAATGTCCTTTTCAAGTATCAAAGTGCATGCAGTTGTGTATGGGTACATACAACCTTAGAAGTGTATCCTGCCTTGAAGTAGTAGCTACATAACAGTAATACAATGAAAACAATGACATACACATTTTGCCCTCACTCAATCTGAAGATCTATTGCAGTGTCAGGCGAGAGTCAAGATGTGGCCAGCTCAAGGAGGTTGTGAAAACTGGGGGACTTGCATGGGCTGTCTGGAGGAAACTGTGGATCAGATGTGTTAACATGCATTGGAGACAATGTGGTCAGGACTTGTGAGGGTCGACGGCCGCGACGTAGAAAAGTCTCCAGCTTGTCGACACAGGCATCCTGGTATTCATGAACCCATCTGGAAAATGGAAAATATACTTAGAAAAAAAAAACAAAGAGAAATTTTTACTTTCTATTATAAGAGTTGTGAAAAGAAAATTGAAAACATTTAGTGCTGAGTTAGTGCAGTCGTAGTACTGAGTTAGTGCAGTCTAGTGCTGAGTACAATCCAGTGCTAAATGCAGTCTAGTGCTGAGTTAGTGCAGCCTAGTACTGTGTTAGCCCAGCGTACTGAGTTAGTGCAGCCTAGTACTGAGTTAGCCCAGCCTAGTACTGAGTTAGCCCAGCCTAGTACTGAGTTAGCCCAGCCTAGTACTGAGTTAGCCCAGCCTAGTACTGAGTTAGCCCAGCCTAGTATAGAGTTAGTGCAGTCTAGTACTGAGTTAGCCCAGCCTAGTTCTGAGTTAGTGCAGCCTAGTACTGAGTTAGCCCAGCCAAGTGCTGAGTTAGTGCAGCCTAATGGAATACAATAAATAAAATGTTTACAATTTAAAATCAGATATATCAATGACATTTTATGGTCATACTGTAAATGAGCTTTCAATTTGTTCTAAAAACAAGCAATAGAAAAAAGAATCATTTTTAAAAACAAAGCTTATCTGAGGAAAAGAACTACTATTTACTGTCATTTATCTGAAAATTACAGGGTTTAGCAACATGATATAAAACAAAATTAAATTATTAAGTCTAAATGACTAAATAATTGGTTAATTTTTTTGATTGATTCCTGTATTGTTATTGACTATGAATAAATATGCAAAATTTTAACTGATTTGAGAATGGAAAGTGGAAGAAAAACTTGTCATAACATAATAAGGGGACTAAATCCATATATATATATATATTTATTTCTCTCATTAAGTAGCATTTATTTCCCTTATTTCGAAATCAAACAAAATAAATAATCACCAAAAAATAATTACTTATTGTTTAATTAATTTTTTTAATTGATTCAAGTCTTGTCAGGTTCAATGAATAATTGTGCAAAGTTTCAACATGATCAAAGAATGGGAAATGGGAGACAAAAAAAACATGTTCAAACTTTTGACCAGACAGACAGAGTGAGTTGGTATTGGTTTGGTAAAAACAACAGATAGATAATTCCTGTTATCTGAAAAACCTGACTTAAAATCTAAATATAACTAAGAATCTGCAGAAGAGGACATCAATATAAATCAAACATCCATGCCTTTTAACTCTTTCTCTCCTAACTGATGATACCACATTGATTTGACTCATTAAATTAAATTAATTTTTGGTTTTATAAACTTTACTTTGTGTTATATAAAAAAAACATGCATACTTCTATAACTATATACCTAATATAACATTTTCTGATTACATACAAAAAGCTTATTGAAGTTTAATCATAACAGGGTATTAAAACAAATGAATAATGAAAAATTCCATCAGAATGTGGAAAATAATTATGGAAAGAGTTAAGAACTAATTAGTCACTTCTATTCTACCTGGAGTTCCCGCAGCTCAGAAAAGGATTTTTTTCTATAGTATAATTTTCATCAACAACCAGCAACTTACCTAACACTATTAAATCTAACAACTCCTCTCATGTCAGTTGGAAGCTTCTCAATTGGAGGCCAATCAAAGTTATCAACAATGGGGACAATGTTGCAGTTGGAGTCTAGCGCTGCCACTATCTCTTTGTGTACCCAGTCCTCCATGGTGTCATCCCCTTCAAACAAACAAAAAAAAAAGACAAATGCAAAAATAGTTTTGTTATGGAGTGTGTGTGTGTTTATTTCAATGGTGATGGTGATAAGAAGTTAGCGGTTGGTTGGTGGCTATGCAATGTGAATGATGCAAGATAAGTGGTATTGTCGTAATCTACTTGGGTAGGCCAGACGACTCCATAAAGCCAGAGTGAAAAGACGTGTTTTTGTGGTTAGTTAGATTTTGTTCAAAATACCATTGTATATTATGACTTAAGTCTACTACATTGATTTCATTTCATCTCAAGTTCAATTTGTCTATATTGTAAAACAAAGTTATATTTAGTTTAGTTAACAAAGTAATTATTCAAGTTATTTCAAGTTTTTACAAGTTAAAATATAATATGCCTACAGTGGTTTAGTTGTCTACCAGCAGATTGGTGCTACAAGTCAACAACCTCAATAACAAATATGCAGTTAAAAAAAATCCTTAAAAAAAATCAAGAAGTTGTATACTTCTGAAACAGAATAACTTTTACAAAAAAGATAAAGAAATTTAGAATTTACCAAGACAACGGTCTAGTGCATCAGGTGTCAATATAAGGACAAAATGGCTGGACATCTGAATACTATACAACAGATTCTCATCAAACTTTCCTGCCCTCAGCCTGTCAATGTCCAAAAATACAGAGAAGCCTCGCAGCTGCAAGTGAACCTTCAAGAGACTGAAAAACAAAACAGGTCCCATGATATAATTAAATAATGAATAAAGAAAGAAATCATCTATCATGTTTTGTTGTAATAATTTCTATCCTCATATAAACATTAAGTATCAGGAGAAACAAAAAGAGGTAGACAAATGAAATGATGGGAAGAAGGTATTAAAGAATGGACAGGCCTTGGAAAGAAATTCTATCCAAGGCAAAAGATAAAGAGGAATGGATAAAAAGGGTCTACAGATCTTGTTTGGTGCCCCAATGGTTAAATAGACAAGGGGATAGGTGAAGGTACATATTAAAGATTCATCAGATTAGATGGTATAATACTTCATTCTTTCTTCACTAATAAAATGATTAGACTTGCAGTTGGTTAATATTACTTGTCTAAATAATTAACATTTCTCAAACAAGAACAAATATACTCACATTCTTGGCATTTCACATTTGTTTTTACATCTAGGTATTCACATACCTGGCTAGTTGAGAACCACTGGACCTCCTGTAACAGATGAAGACATCGATGGACCTTAAACTGGTCAGGTTGACACTCAGGCTGGGGTCAATGGCAGGAAGATGATGGTGGGGAAGACTTGGAGTCTCTGGGCTGGTCAGCTCTACAGGACAAGAGAATTACGTTAGAAACCCAGATGAAAAACTAAGATAAATACAATTACAGCAATATCAATGCAGAGTAGACCATAATTACATCAGTAAATGTCTTTTTGAAATTAGTAATGCCTAATCCAATACAGTACAGTGAAGCAAAGAAGATTATTGTACAATTTAGCACATTATAGTAGTATTTCTCACTATCCCTCAAGGAGTCTAAAAACAGCCTCTCTAAAACATAACACTTATGCAGCATTTCTTGTCATATAATGTTTTATTTGCATTTAAAATTTACATTTTGTAATTTACAAGGAACTATTCCTGATAGTTTCACTTTCAGACATCTATCTATAGGTATAGGGCGGATATGTTAACAACTGTTACTTTGGCCAACAGTTAACGAGCAGGATGTCGTGTAGCCAGCATTATGACCAGCTGCCTCTACTTTCTCCAACTTAAGTCAGTTACCCATTAAGGAGGTGGACTCAGGGGTGCCCTAAAAAATCCCAAAATTCAAAATCCCTGTCTTCACAGAGATTCAAACCCACTCAGCCACCACAATTTACAATTCCTAATACAACGGAATTAAAAAATGTAAGAAAAAAATAAATACTCAAACAAAAAAATGAAACAATAATATCAAACTTCTATGTACCTTCTCTGTGCTTTACTATCTGTCGTCTATGAATACTATTGTGGATGCCACATTCAACTCTTAACTCGTCTTCAGATAGCGACCGGATTTCAAACTTGTCCACACCTTGTCGCAGCATCCAGTATGTGTATTGGGACAGTTCAGGGTTTATGGACATCAGCCAGTTGTCCAGGCCAGTGGTGTCACTGATGGAGTAGTCTGCGGTTATCTTCAGAGACTTCAGCTCTCTAGCAAACCTTAAAAATAAACAAATGTAAAGCTTACTCACAACGATGGCATTGAATATCGCAAGGCTATCTGATATGTAAAGACAGACAACAACAAATTTCTCTTTAAAAAAAACAACTTTTTCTATGACATTTAATTAGAATTTTTATATACAATTTTAATTTCAACCATCACTTGTTTAATATAACAATTTGTCTAAATTAGCTGCTAAAGATGCTTAGAAAACCACAAAACAGGTCTTTCACTACTAACCCTAAAAAGTTATGAAGTTATTTCTACAGAACTGACCTTTTCCTAACAATACTAGACTCCATTCCCAAACCATGGTGTAGGTCATCATCTGTTAGTATCAGAAGAATATCTCCATCAACATGAGACTCACGAAACTTGGTGGCATAGTCTTCAAATCCAATCTAGTTATTGACAAAAAGCCAAAATATTACTGATCTACTAATAGCGAAGATACATTATCACCTTACTGTCAACCTAACAACTTATCATGATGTTAAAATAAATATTACATACAGACCTGTGTGACCCAGTAGACCACATCATCCACGGTCCACAGGGGGACTTGCTGTGATAACTTGTGGGGGATCTTCTCACCTATCACCTTTAGGGCTTCAGCTGCTAGTTTAGAGGCTACAGTGTTGGGACTGCCAGCAATTTTCTTCAAGGGTTCAACTGCATCTATTTCATGGAAAATCTACAGAAAAACAATAGAGATGATAACGTCAGCTGACAGAATAAGGGATATAACTCTTGAGTACTTGATAAATTATAATTTATTAAAGCATTAAAAACATTATAGAACAAAAGTAAATGTTTACACATTTAATTTTTATATAGACCAGAGTTCTTATAAATGTTAACTATTGTAAGCTAAATCTTAGTGTTCTATAGCAAACATACGACTGCATTTATTTAAAAAAAACTATCTATAGTTAAGAACTTTACCAACTATGTACTGGTGGTATAGTGTAACAAATATGAGATTATTGAAGTCAAAATTTGTCAAAAGTTATGAAATGATGAATTATGAAATGATGAACCTACTACATTTGTTAAATCATTGTCTCCTGAATTATGTATAAAAAAATGTTATTTATGGATGCAGTTTTGTTAATAAGTTAATTAGTTGTATCATTAAATCCAAATGTTAATAAAAATTTTATTTAAGGGAAAAGAAATAAAGGCTTCAATTTCTTTTTTTCTAACCTATAGTATCTACAGTATCTGTGTATTATAATGAAAATTTTTAGTTTTTAGTCCAGCTATAGCATGCCAACCACGTAAAAAAAATTAATGAAAATAATTCTAAAAAAAAATAATTTTTGAAACAATAAAAACAAATATCAGAACCAAATCCTTAAAAAACGTGAATGCCTTTAGAAAAGAAACAAACCGAAATGAGACATTCTTGCACACAAAACTGTTGGACAATGTCAGCATGATTCTGAGCTCAAGAGAATAACATCAGAGTTCAAAGGTCAAATATTGTTTTTACTGATGGGGTCATTGTTGAGGAAGGGGGAAAAGAGAGGTTATAGGTTATACTACAATATGATAGGAAATGTCAAAGTAGTGCAAATTATATCCTCAGAATTATAAGATATACATAAAAAGATATACAAATGTTTACTGATGAATTTTTCAAAATGTTTATAATTCTATAATGCTATACACCTTTTATAATTGTGCCTTAATTAAATGAAAAATAAACAATTATCTTATCTTATATGATACAGATGTTACTTCAAAAAAGAAGATGATTACGTCCTACGTGTCATGCATTTAGTCATGCAAATTAACCAATGACCTAAACTCCGCCAAAGCACTGGTTTTCCTGGCTATCTCAGGCAATCCCATTCCATCGTCTAATAGCGCTGGGAAGAAGGAGCATTTGTACACATTTTTCCTAGCATATGGGACGAGGAATGTGCCTTTATCTTTGTGTCTTTCTGAGTATTTTATTAAATTTTGTTTTTGCATTTGAAGATTATGGTTCAGTGTTTTATGTATAATTGCTACTTTACTTATAAGTCTTTTCTATCCTGAAGGCTTTCTAAATTTAGTGATTTTACTAAAGGTGTTACTCTAGTCAAATGTGAATATTCGTTTGTTATGAATCTCACTGCTCTACTTTGTGTCTGTTCCAGTTTCTTAATGTTTTCTTGAGTTGAGGGGTCCCAAACGGAGGGTGCATATTCTATTATTGGCCTAACAAAGGTTTAATAAAATTTTATTTTTATGTTCTTTTTTTATTTATAGAAATTTCTTCTAATAAACCCTAATGCTTTGCTTGATTTTTTTTATAGTTTCATCAATATGGGGATTCCATGACAGTTTTTCATTTATTTTAACACCTAGATATTTTGCGTTTATAGTCTGTGTTACTGGTTTACCATGATTAAGATAGGTGGAATTAATTTGTTTTAGTTTTTTTGTTACTCTTAACAACTGACATTTTTCTGGGTGGAAAGACATACTCCAATTTTGATTCCCATTTCTGTAATTCATCTAATTCTCTTTGTAAGATTTCTGTATCTTGTGTAGTTTTTTCGTTCTTTATATTATGCAATTGTCTGCAAATAATCTGACTTTGGTTCTTGAACTAATGCAGTTTGGTAAATCATTTATGTAAATTAAAAATAGTAGTGGACCTTAGACTGTTCCTTGTGGTAAATCTGAGTTTAATGTTATTGGTTTTGATTAAGAGCCATTTATTATTACAGTTTGTTCTCTCCCTATCAGAAATTCTTTAATCCACTGATGCAGTGGACCATTAATGCGAAAATATTTTAATTTTTTAAGCAAACTATGGTGGTGAACTTTGTCAAAAGCCTTAGAAAAATATAGTAAGATAGCATCTATTTGTTCACTATTATCTAAACCTTTAGAAAAATCATCAATTAGTCCTATTAGTTGTGTTTCACATGATCTATATTTCCTAAAGCCATGTTGGTATGGTGTGAGGACATTTTGTTTGTCTAAGTGGTTTATGATGTTGCTACATATTATGTGTTCTAGGATTTTACATGTGATGCTGGTAAGTGATACTGGTCTGTAGTTTCCTGGGTCAGATTGTTCTCCTTTTTGAAATAGGGGGATGACATTAGTTTCTTTCCAGTTCCTTGGTACTCTACCCTGGTTAAGCAATGCCTGAAAGAGTATTTTGAACACTGGTGCTAGCTCATTGCTTAGTTCTTTGAGTAATCTAGCTGGAATACCATCAGGTCCAGACGCTAGAGTAACACCTATAGTAAAATCACTAAATTTAGAAAGCCTTCAGGACAGAAGACTCAAAAGTAAAGTAGCAATTATACATAAAACACTGAACCATAATCTTCAAATACAAAAACAAAATTTAATAAAATACTCTGAAAGACACAAAGATAAAGGCACATTCCTCATCCCATATGCTAGGACAAATTTGTACAAATACTCCTTCTTCCCTAGTGCTATTAGAGCATGGAATGGGTTGCCTGAGCTAGCCAGGAAAACCAGTGACTTGGCAGAATTTAAGTCATTGGTTAATATGCATGACTAAATGCGTGACGCGTAGGACGTAATCATCTTCTTTTTTGAAGTAACGTCTGTATTATATAAGATAAGATAAGAATCTAAAGTGTAGCCTTGTTAAACTCATATCAATTAATACAAACTTTGATAAAGGGGACTAAATCTATATATATTAGAACACAGAGTCAATTTTTTCTATTAGTTGTCTAAATTTGACATTTAAAAAGACATGCAAATAAACCTAACAATCATTCTAAATATCAACTCATGTTACGATGGCCCATGGAATGATATCAGGAGACCAAGCTTATATGTAGAATGTGTTTTCTTTGAGTCAGAAACCATAACACTAACGTTTCTTAAAAAAGGTGGAAATAAATTATACAAACTTACATTTATATGTGGTTTTTGAGGACCATCAAATTAAAAAAGAAGGTGACTTCAATTTCTTATTAAACAAAATAAAAACATATTTGAAACTAATTGTGAGCAAAGACTCTAGACACATTGAACAATTAAAAGGAAAAAACTTCCCATAAAGAATGAAAACCTTGAGAGGTAAGACACTTTTCCCCCACATTAAAACACTAATAGCAAGAAATCAGCTTAGCAAGTTTTCCACTCAGTTATTTTAGCCATCATCACATTCTCATGAACTGTGTGTAACAAATACATTCTTCTCTGGCAAGGAACGCCATAAAGTCTCTTGGCAGCACCCACGCTCAAAAAGGTGGCACCAGCTTGACCTCTGCATCACCAGAAGGATGGATCTGAAAAGTGTCATCCACACCCGTTCATACCATAGTGCGGACTGCAACTCAGACCATTCACTAGTGCTAAGCAAAATCAAACTACTTCTCAAGAAGGCTTATACTTCCACTCAACCCAGAACTAGGCGAATTAACGTCAACCATGTAGGTGACCCAGAGAAGTGTGCACTCTTTGGCGAGCTCCTGAACAGTTCAATCCCCTCGTTAAGTAATGAAGAAAACATCTCTATCAGATGGGAGAAATTAAGAGATGCAATCTACAGTTCGGCAATCACCGCCTTTGGGCCTCAAAAACACAAAAATGTAGACTGGTTTGAGGCGAATCTAGCACAAATGGAACCTTGCATCGAGAAAAAGCGATCTGCACAACTCGCTCTCAAGACAAAGCCAAGTCCAAGATCTTTGGAGGCCTTCAAAAGTGCTAATAAAGAGGCGAAACAAATGGCTAGAAAATGTGCTAACAACTTTTGGAGGGATACCTGCAACAGAATCCAAGACAGTCTCCACTCAGGAAATAGCAAAGCTCTATTTGATGGCATTAAAGCGGCCCTGGGTCCAACAGTGTCTAAGCCTGCCCCCCTTCTATCCAAATCAGGAGAAAAAATTACAGATCAAACCAAGCAGCTAGAACGTTGGACAGAACACTACCTCGAAGTCTATGCCACACAGAACACAGTAGACGATGTCGCCCTGGCTTCTCTACCAGATCTTCCAGTACTGGAATGCCTAGATGATCTTCCGAGCCTCAGTGACCTTAAAAAAGCAATTAACTGCATAAAAAATAGAAAATCTCCTGGGAGTGATGGTATCCCAGTGGAAGTAGTGAAAGTCAACGAATCACTCCTGCTCCCTGAACTCTATATTCTCCTCTGCCGCTGTTGGGAAACAGGTCATGTCCCACAGGACATGCGTGACGCAACTATAGTCACAATATACAAGAACAAAGGAGATCGGAGTGACTGCAACAATTACAGGGGTATCTCTCTCCTCAGTATAGTGGGCAAGATCTTTGCTAGAGTGGCACTATCCAGGCTGCAAGTGATAGCTTCTAGAGTCTACCCAGAGTCTCAGTGTGGATTCAGGAGTGGTAGATCCACTGTAGACATTATATCTTCTCTACGACTACTGCAGGAGAAATTCAGAGAGAGAGACAGACCCCTTTACATCGTTTTTGTTGATCTGACTAAAGCTTTTGACATGGCCAGCAGAAGTGGCCTTTTCAAACTCCTGAGGAAAATAGGTTGCCCTCCCAAACTACTGCAGTTCATTGAGTGTTTTCACGAGGAAACTAAATGCACTGTCAAATTCAATGGAGCCCAATCAGCACCTTTTGAGGTTTGCAGTGGTGTCAAGCAGGGATGTGTGCTCGCACCTACTCTGTTTGGCATATTCTTCTCCTGTCTATTGCATTATGCGTACAACGACATAAACGAAGGTGTGTTTCTCCATACAAGATCCTCTGGAAAACTATTTAATGTATCAAGGCTGCGGGCAAAAACCAAGGTTAGGAAGCTACTCGTCAGGGAACTCCTGTATGCTGATGATGCAGCTATTGTGGCTGATTCTGATATTCAGCTACAGTGCCTGGTTGACAAATTATCTGCTGCTTGCCAGAAGTTCGGCTTAAACATCAGTCAAAGCAAGACTAAGATACTTGTCCAAAACACAAACACTGCACCTCAAGTAAGCATTAATGGCCAACCACTAGAAATTGTTGATCACTTTTGTTACCTTGGCTCCATCATATCCAACAACACTCTACTGGATAAAGACATAAACAACAGGATAGCCAAGGCAATGGCCACCATGTCACGGCTGCAGAAAAGAGTCTGGGACAACATATTGCTGACTAACAGTACTAAAGCCCTAGTCTACCGGACCTGTGTGTTGAGCACCTTGCTGTACGGAAGTGAAACATGGTCAACCTACTCATGGCAGGAAAAAAAGCTGAATGTTTTCCACCTCCGATGCCTAAGGCGGATCTTTAGAATAAGGTGGCAAGATAAGATAACCAATGAGGAAGTGCTACAAAGTGCAGGGTGCCAGGACATCCGCTCTGTTATCAGCAGCAGACGCCTTGGCTGGCTTGGCCACGTTCGTAGAATGCCAGAAGGTCGACTTCCACAGGACATCCTGTATGGCGATCTGATAGAAGGCAGGAGAGCCGCTGGTCGCCCACTTTTACGTTATACGGATGTATGCAAACGCGACATGAAGCTCTTCAAAATCGACACTGGCAACTGGGAAGAGGTGGCACTGGACAGATCCTCATGGAGAGAGAGCATAAAGGAAGGGTCAAAGATTGCAGATGCCATACACAACAGAAGCAGAAAGAAGGGTGAAAATGCAACGGCGCCTGGTGATTATATATGCCCAACCTGCGATCGCAGCTGTGTATCAAGGATTGGCCTCTTTAGTCACACAAGAAGTTGCAAAGGGAAAAGATCGTCTCTCGAGACGTAAAATGCCACACATTCGTCATCCTAATTGTCTTTCTGAACAAACATATCACTGTCATCATCAAATTATTTGCAAAAGTCTTAACACTACCAGACCCCTGTACTGCTTTTTCAGAAATTTCCAAAACAGCCACTATGTTGCTGTATCTATTTTTCAATATTTGCCTATTTCATGTAAATAAAAAAAAAATTTAAAAAAGAGTCAATTTCTAAAAATAACCAACCAATTGTTTTTAAGCCCAATGTTTAGCCATTGATTTAGACTCTAAGGTGTCAGACTTTGTTTTAACTTCAATTGAATGAAACAGAGAGAGATCTAATGATAAGAAAAATCTTGGTTTTTATTAGATCTAGAGCTTGAAAAGTGGGGCCTGATCCTCAGGAATAAGAGCACAGTATCAGGAGTGAAGGTTTAAGCTTAGCTAGTTTGTGTAAGATATTGATTGATGTCTAATTAAAAAAAAAAATTACAATAAAGAAAAAAAGATTGGAAGTCAGAATTATTGAAATATTTAAAGAATAGACTTTGGTCCTTCCAAATACCCCAGGAGCAAAACTTGTCAAGTTCCTACCTCATGTCTTCCTTGTTCTGCCTTGATGCTTGCTTCCATAGCAAAGTGGAAAGCTGCTAAAGCTTGTGCTTCCTGCCTTCGTGAGAACAATAAAGGAATAAGACGTTTCAACCAGATTTTATCCCTGCCTTGCTTGTGTGTGATATCACTCTGTGCAAACTGGGAGGGCTTGTTGGAGTTGATAAAAGGCAGCACCTAGTGTGTCAAAAAAGTAAAGAACAAAAAAACCTTAGTTTCTAGAATTAAAAAAACCCACTAACATTTGAACATTCTAGCTATTATATTAATCAAGTTTTTATACATGTGGTTTTATTTGTAATGGAGAAATATAAATGTTTGAAATACACTCATAAATGATACAACAAGACATGAGCTTCTTTTGTATTCTCTACTTATCTAACCACTTTTAAGTGATAGGCTAATATCTTTTATGTCAATGTCTCCTTTTACCAGATGATGTATAGTACTTTTTTAATTTTATCATTATCTTGCAGAAAGCAATGTTTACATTTCAATTTGTAATTTTCTACTCCATAGCAATGTTTAAATATCATAGCAATGTTTACTGCAAGCTCCAAAACACAAAAAGTTCCAGTAAGCTATTAAAGAAAAATTACTTGTACTTCTGCTATTTTTGTTTTACTTATTAAACCTGTCCCATTATCTTTAATAATAAAATGTGATATAATTTGACATCAACAATAACGAAATTTGTGCATATTATGAAATATAATTCTGAAAGACTAACCAAATCTAGAGTACCAGACTTAATCACTGAAGCCTCTAACTCTTTGTTGGCAACTAGGGCAGAGATGGCCAAACAGGCATAGTATCGAATACTGTTGTCGTCGCTGAAAGCTAAAGGGAAGAGCCACTCTGGAACCTGCAAAGTAATGGAAGACAATTTTTTTTAATATGGATTGGAATAAATAATACACAGTTCTTGTGATGTGTATTTCTTGTAAAACAAATAATTTTTCCCTTCTCTAAATTTATTAATGAATAGGGAATTTTTCCAACCTTGTGTTTGGACATGATTTCTTGATTCTCTGCACCACCAAAGAGTGATAAGTTGGCCAGAGCCTTGGCACAGCGCCGCAGTATAGAGTAATTGGTACCACAACGACACCATTTGAGAATAACTTCCAGGCCTCCGAGGTTGATCACCTTTGTGCAAGTCTCCTCTGACAGTTTAAACATATTCTCCAAGATTCCTAGTGGGTTAACAGAGTCATGGTAAGAGTGTATTCTTCAAAGATAATGACCAATATGTTATAACCTCATGTTGATAAAATGTACATTTTCTAGAACTGTGCTAAGATAAATGAAGGAGTGTGACAACATGTTAGGGAATTGTGGCTGATTGAAAGCCTAGATTATTTGTTCTTGATTTCTTGTATTCTGCTACCTTGCTTTTTATATCTCTACAACACCTTTATAAGCAAGTACTGACAGTTATAATTCCAATGTGGCAAAATCTGAACATAATCTAAACGGTAGATGACAAAATGGATTTTCAACTGAAAGGATTCACAACTTTTAAGTCTTCTGCTTAATAAACCTTTGATCACTTAAAAAGTTTTGTTTTTTTACATGGACAAATCCAATTTATATCCAACTAAAGCTTTTGAAATTCAAAGCAAACTACCTGTTGAAGCTTTGGCCATTTCTAAATCACCAGCATAGTCTCTGGTCATTTTCACAACAGCCTCCAACCCTTCCTTAGCAACTCTTTCTCTGTTACGTGTGGACATCACCTTGAAAAGATTTGTTTTTCAAGTAATGAGAACACTTCTATCTCAATGGACCTAATGCTCTCAACCAAAACTCTAGATTAAAAACATTAATTTAATGTAAAAAGTATTTATGCTAAAGTTTAACAAATTTAACAAGCCTATATTAAAGCCTAACAACAAACACTACTGAGAAATGCATAAGTTAGAGCCAAGGTAAAGACAATCTGCTGATTTTAAAAAAGCATTCCCTTGACCTGAGCTTTTCTTTTCTTAGGTTATATTTTTCTTTTATGCCTATTTCTGATGGAGGCACGATGGCTAAGGGGTAAAGCGCTTGGCTTCAAAGCCAGTGGGGTCCATGATTCAAATCCTGTCATTTTTTTTATTTCGAGATCTTTAGGGCTCTTTGAGTCCCCCCCAGATAGTGTTTTTTACTTAGTCATAAACCAATATATTTTCAAGCTATTTCTCAAACTTCAGTTGATAAATAACTGTACTTTTGTTGTCGCAGGCAACATCTGCCCCCATGATAATGCCAACCCAATATGCCAGTGAGCCTTGCACTAGCACATATATTAAAACTCACTTGTTCCAGTAAGTTGGCAGAAGCCAGAAGCAACTCTTTGTTGGAGCTGGAACAGTTGGCAATCAACTGATCAAGGAGACCTTCCATGCGGATGATATCACACAGGCTGTAGGCCAGGTCCCTGCCATAGACAGGGGTATCCCAGGCCTCCTTAGTCAGCTTCAGGATGTCTTCCAAAATTTTTATCTTCATTGTCTGGTCAGCACCTATTTAGAGAGCAAGTAATTTATTTCACTTAAAAAATATTTAAACAGTCTTCTAAAACTTTATAACAACAATATGCTTTTCTAAGATATATATATAGAGAGAGGTGTTTGTGTGATAGTAAAGGTGTTTTGTGTGACCTATATTGTTCATGGATGAGTGAACAGCTAAGAAAGTGTCTCAACCAGGACTGTGTCGAAATGGGTCAGAGAAACAACAGGATGCTGAAGTGAAGGAGAAGAATGTCAATCTTATAAAGTGATGTGTTCACTGAGAGTTGCTTTGAGTGTGTCTATTACAAATACCATTGAGATAAGCCCATGTACGATCATAGCAATTTCTTCTATGCCCAGGCAAACATTTTATGTTCCTTTGATATAAAAACACTTCATGTGAAAGGTCTGCTTTAGAGGAACGGAGCAGTGAGTTGAAAAGGGAGTATTTTTTACACCAAATATTGATAGCCCATGTGTTAACTTTCTGGGAACTCTTTCCTCACAATAATGTTGCCACCTGATTGTAAATGATAGAGGCATAATTAGAAAAATTAAATTCAATATATATTTCTTTCTGCTGCAAAAACCTCTCTATATAAACTATTTCATTGGTAATAATAAGATTCTTGTTTCCTGTCAGAAGGGTGTACTGCTGCAGACCTGCCACAACAGGAAACTTCTCAGTGGACGCTGTTAAAAAGGACTACAATGAATTTTGTTTCTCTCTAACAAAGCCCAATCCCAGCAGTGCCAGAGAATGAATATTAGTTTGATTTTCACATATTAATAATAATGATTATAATATTAGTGGACAATGATGAGAACAATAAACTTTATTTGCCATTAGAATCTTAATCCTGGCAGTGCTGGTAGAAATAATATTTCTTCATAATAGGGAAGTTATTTATAGAAAGGAAATCATTAATAATTTTTCTACCACATTAAGATATAATATACATATATTATAAATTTTATATTAATAAGTATAAATTACACCCCTATTAATGAGAACTCTGAGCAAGCCAGAAACAAATGATTAGCCAAAAATAAATTGCTTACTTATAGGTATGAAAATATAAAGTTAGTAAAAATAAATATTAAAGAGCTATAGTCAAGCGACAAATATTATTATGCTAGTAAACAAAGAATCAATTTAAATATATGCGATCTATATATGAAAATAAAATAAAAGTTTACTAGATATCTGAGCAAAGATATGTGTTGAAGCAGATACAAGGAACTCCAATGGATGAAGCACTACTAAAATAACAGTTTTTACACAAACACGTATCAAATGAAATGTATTAGAAATGTATAGAATATTATCAATTTAATAAATAGGCATAGATCCCTGGGGACTGCTATTAAAAAAAAAAGTAAAAAAATTTATTAAATTTATGCAAGAAGGAAAAAACATCAAACAATTATATAAATCTTAAATTATTTCTTTGGTTTTATAATGCCCCTCAGGTTTCAATTGTATTATTTTATAAAACTTACTTCAATAAATTAATTCATATTAATGTATGTTGAAAGATTCAAAATCAATGTAATTATCTAAAAGAAAATAGCATTTATTAATTTTAACTATTTTCTTTGTATGATTTCAAGAAGTGAATGATAATGTGCTTGTACTGCAGAGACAATGGATGTAGAAAACCATTAGTAAACATTACATTTTTTTTTTAGTTTATATCTGAGAGCAATCCCAATAAACACATACATACACATGGTCATTTCATCCCCAATGAAATATTTTTCTTTTTCATTCTTTAATTGTGCCGTTAAGGCTTTGACTTTAAGCCCTCATTTCATCTAATATATAATATAATGATTATGTAGAATGCTTTTTTATATTTTTTTTACATGTTACTTATGCGTTTATAGTGTTTCCTCTTCCACTTTGCATTCTTGATGAGAAATCTTATAATATATTGTAAATATGGGTGTGTACTTAGCTATAGCGCTTCTATTGGATGTAGGGGATGTAATATTATAACATTATCCTGCGTATGATGTAATTATCAAAGGCCAAGGTTTGTTGGAAGTAGTGAAAATCATTTGAGAGATAGAAGTGCCATTAGAATAATTATGACCAAGCCGCTGATAACTTATCATCAAAGGCCAAGGTGTGGTACCAGTACAACCATGTTTCACTTTATTTTATTTTCAATCACCCTTTCTTGAAAATGGGCACGTCATTTTTAACCTTGAAATAAGTCGGTTGCACAAGGCATCAGTTTTACAGGCTAGCGCCCGCACAAAAGAACGTCCAAGGAAGAAATATGCAACACTTGCGAAGAAAATAACAAACATTGTTCAGCAATATGAATCGATGGATTGTCTTCTGCACTCAAAATCGATAGCCTATCTATCTTATTTATGTAGATGAACACAAAAACACTTTTTACATTACCTCTATATTTATACATTTTAAATTTTTATAGTTTTTAATGGCATTCAATTTTATTCATATCTAATTTGTTACACTTTTTGTCATATAAATAAAAAATGAATATATTAAATATTGCTTGTTTCATGATTTTTACAATTACTATTTGTTAGATAAAATGATCAGATGATGAAAATAACAGGGGATGATATGACCGGGGGATGAAATGACTGGGAACCACATTTTATCAAGATGAACAAAAATTTCAGACCATTTACTGTAAAACAGAATCATGGATAATTGTATTTTTGATTTTAATCCTCCAATTGGTGAAACAGAGCCACATCTTTGCAAATCTCAAATGTGATGAAGAGATACTACTAGAAGCTCAATGAAATCCTTTGCCTTCCAAAACATTTAGCCAGTGAAAAAAAAACAACTGAAGAATGTGGGAGTTAAAAAAATTTGCTCTTTCAAGTAATTTCCTTAAACTTTAGTTAGATCACTTAACATAATAACATTAAAATGTGGCAAAGATAAAAGCTAACATATGCGGGGCCTTGTACTTAATGACTGAAGATATTAAATGTTCTATCAAATAAAAACATTTTTTTACTTCTATTTGTAAATAAAAAATAAAAACTTATAATGTGCTATAGGCATATTTTGAGGCCAAACAGGCAATATATAAAAATAACTTGGAAAAGAATGATCATTTGGTATTTAATTGTGTTGTGATTTAAATAGGAACTCTACTACAGGGGCAGGTAACTACAGCATATGTACATCAAACTAGTAGTGCCTGTGGACTTTTCTCATTTGTCTCTTCAAGCTTCTGACATATGTCACTCAGACTAAAATAGATGTCAAACAATCTGCCAAAAGAGCAACATGACAAACAAAATCTCTGAGCAAAGAGAAAAGATATTTGTTTAGTAGAACTATTCCTTCTCATTAAAGCTAAAAGAATATTTTTTTTTAATTTTTGGATATAAACATAAAAGCTCCTTAAATAAAATGCAAATGAGTATCAAGCCTCTTAAAGCATATATTATTTGCTAATTTTAAAATTATAAATAAACAAAGTAAATAAAAGAAAAGGTTCTAACAATTGAAAAATGGTGGATATATGTATATATATATATATATATATATATATACATATATGTGTGTGTGTTTTTAACTAAGCTTTTATAAGGTAAAAGTACTATTTCTAAGCATATCAGTTACCAAATTTGGCTGCTACTATCTACACATTTGGCTACAGCTAGAACTAAAAGTGGATGTCAGGAGAATTATGGACCAAGCCATTCTTCCTTCATCCCTAGCTTACGTGCATTGGCTCACCTAGAATTGCCTGTATCAACACTAGCTCACCTCTCATCTGTACGATGTGCTGTTCCAGTTTCTGAGACAGAGTCTGGTAGCTCAATTTAAGGTTGTGGCGATACTTGCTCAGAGAGTAGCCGTGGGGGAAGCGTAGAGGGTACTTTGTGTAGAAGCAGGTACTCCCATCACTGCTGTCAAAGTCTTCAGAGTTCAAACAAAGCGCAGACGTTCCAATGTTTTCATTTTCTTCCCTTATAACTGGGGGCAAGAAGGTTAGGTCGCCAGGGGCTGATTCAAAAGTTTCATCTTTGTCCACTGAAGGGTCTACGCTTGAGTCTGGCTCATCCACCTCAAAATCTTGTGGAATCGTCTCCAAGCCTCGGGATGTAATTAAAAGCCTATTTCCTAAAGTTGTCAGCTTTTTCTTATGTTTATTATTAGTGGTAGCCATAACAACGTCATCGTCCCCCGAGTCACAAGGTGAAAAATCAATATTGGACAAATCAAAATAAACTTTAGAATTCTCAGATATTTTAGGCTTTGGATCAGTGACATTGTTCTCTATAGCGATTTGATCCACAGAAGGAGTACGTTCTGGCAGCATTTTCCAACCATCTGAGTTTACAAGGAGAGCATCAGACTGTGACCGTTCGATCAGTCTTGATGAATCAAAGCAAGGATTCTTTTTAAGTCCCCAACGTGGTGAATGGACGGCTTGAACAGTAGGTGAATTAGTGCCATCTTCAGCCAAAAAAGCTTCCTCATCTATTTCTTGATACCTTAAAGAGAAAAAAAAACTCAAAATAAAATAGAATTAAAAGTTTAAAGTGTACACTGCCATAATTTGTGGATACAAAATAAGGTGATGGTTTAGTGGAACACAACTAACAATCTGATAAGGCACAATAATGTGAAATATATATTTTTTTTTTTAATGTTTTTTTTCAATAAGAAATAAGGTTTAACTTCTAGATGAAATTTTCTAAATACATAGGCAAGGGCAAGAAGATTATACAAGATATAATTTAAATATCACTAGGAATTTATTTTTTTTAACTGCCTAATTGTAAAAAATAATTTTATTAAATATTTAATTGAAGTAGAGCTGACTATGGTCAGTAGACCATAGAGTAATCTAGATTTCTAGTCCTAATTTACATACGATCTAGTCCTAGTCTAAATTTCTAGATATTCTTTTAGATTCTAGATCAGATAAATCTATCCAGATTCATTGTATCTCTATAGTCTAGATCTAAGACTAAATCTAAGATCTAATATAGTATCTATAATATAAACCAGAGGTGGCCAACCTTTTCTTTTAAATCGCCAATTTTTTATACTACTAATTCAGATGTGCAACACAAACTTGTACCCCTTTTATACCTTTGAAATTTTGGTAATTTGAACATATTTGGCAGCTATTCATCTAGTATTTATCTAGCCCTAGACAATAGTCTTTTGAGTCTTGAAAAAAAATATCTAGACTAGATAGATATCTATTCTAATTTCTAGTCAAATCTAGATTATAAGAGTATGAGGATGTTTAGTGAAGTGACTTAGAGTCTAGACTAAAAACTTCTAGGTTGGAGCTCTTAAGTCTTAATTTACTAGCTGGCCTAGAGATATACTCACATAGTCAATCTAGATTCTGTTTCTAGCTCTAGATCTACTAGATTTCTAGATACAGGTATTAGATCTTATTATCATTCTTATCGTATGTATTACAGATAATTTCATCCTATGCATTTCAGTTGTGAATCTAGTCATGCATGCCAATCAATGCAGTCATAGTAGCACATTTTCATGACAAAATTTTAGGAGATTTTTAAGGAGGAAATTCATGGTCGCAGGGCTTTTTAAAATGTTTTAAATGTAGATAAACCATGTACCAGTACATAAATTCAGCATTTTAGAAAAAAAAAAAAGAAAATACTATACACAAAAAGACAAGAAAACAATAAATAACTTTATTACACATGAATTAATGAATGTAATCTGAAAAAGTAAAAAAAATAATTAAACTTCTTAAAATGAGACTTAATTAATTAATTAATTACTGTAATTTTTAAAAACTATTCAAACACTATTTATTTTCTCCTGAATATTTGTCTCCACATTTTGCAATTCCTCAGTGTTTTCTTTACTATTTCTTTGTAGACTGAGGCTTTGGGTGACAAAGGCGAGATCTTCTTATCTGACTCAAGTAGATACTCATCTGCTGTATCATTAAGGCTTTGTATATCTCTCTCAATCCATTGCCATTTTCCTCTTCTTCAAACTAATTACCTTCTCTTGTCGTTTTCTTTATCTTGAAAATTCAGTTTCTAATTTTTCTTTTTTTTTTTTTTTGCCTCTAGATATAATTTGTTGTTCTCATAGGCACTTGAGCCTGATGACATCTGTTTTAGGCTTTTAAAAAATCTTTGTGTCCCAACAATACTGCAAATCATGTGGTCATAAATAGTTTTCCTGGTGATAAGTTTATTTCTGAAAATTCCTTGTTCCCAGAAAATCCTCTATCCACAGCTGCCTGTCCATGTGACAGCAATAACAGTTGTGACACTGGTTCCCATGTTGTGACACTGGTTCCCATGTTGTGACACTGGTTCCCAGGCCTACTTTCTGTTAGACTGTAGAGTGAAACCAAACTTCATCAAGATGTTCATTTCTATTGAAGCTACTGGCTAAGTGGCTACCATCTATTGTCAATACATGTTACAAACTGCTGGCTAAGTGGCTACCATCTATTGTCAATACATGTTACAAACTGCTGGCTAAGTGGCTACCATCTATTGTCAATACATGTTACAAACTGCTGGCTAAGTGGCTACCATCTATTGTCAATACATGTTACAAACTGCTGGCTAAGTGGCTACCATCTATTGTCAATACATGTTACAAACTGCTGGCTAAGTGGCTACCATCTATTGTCAATACATGTTACAAACTGCTGGCTAAGTGGCTACCATCTATTGTCAATACATGTTACAAACTGCTGGCTAAGTGCTACCATCTATTGTCCTTGCTTCAATACATGTTACAAACTGCTGGCTAAGTGCTACCATCTATTGTCCTTGCTTCAATACATGTTACAAACTGCTGGCTAAGTGCTACCATCTATTGTCCTTTCTTCAATACATGTTACAAGCTGCTGGCTAAGTGCTACCATCTATTGTCCTTTCTTCAATACATGTTACAAGCTGCTGGCTAAGTGCTACCATCTATTGTCCTTTCTTCAATACATGTTACAAACTGCTGGCTAAGTGCTACCATCTATTGTCCTTTCTTCAATACATGTTACAAACTGCTGGCTAAGTGCTACCATCTATTGTCCTTGCTTCAATACATGTTACAAGCTGCTGGCTAAGTGCTACCATCTATTGTCCTTTCTTCAATACATGTTACAAGCTGCTGGCTAAGTGCTACCATCTATTGTCCTTTCTTCAATACATGTTACAAACTGCTGGCTAAGTGCTACCATCTATTGTCCTTTCTTCAATACATGTTACAAACTGCTGGCTAAGTGCTACCATCTATTGTCCTTTCTTCAATACATGTTACAAACTGCTGGCTAAGTGCTACCATCTATTGTCCTTTCTTCAATACATGTTACAAACTGCTGGCTAAGTGCTACCATCTATTGTCCTTGCTTCAATACATGTTACAAACTGCTGGCTAAGTGCTACCATCTATTGTCCTTGCTTCAATACATGTTACAAACTGCTGGCTAAGTGCTACCATCTATTGTCCTTTCTTCAATACATGTTACAAACTGCTGGCTAAGTGCTACCATCTATTGTCCTTTCTTCAATACATGTTACAAACTGCTGGCTAAGTGCTACCATCTATTGTCCTTTCTTCAATACATGTTACAAACTGCTGGCTAAGTGCTACCATCTATTGTCCTTTCTTCAATACATGTTACAAACTGCTGGCTAAGTGCTACCATCTATTGTCCTTGCTTCAATACATGTTACAAACTGCTGGCTAAGTGCTACCATCTATTGTCCTTGCTTCAATACATGTTACAAACTGCTGGCTAAGTGCTACCATCTATTGTCCTTGCTTCAATACATGTTACAAACTGCTGGCTAAGTGCTACCATCTATTGTCCTTTCTTCAATACATGTTACAAACTGCTGGCTAAGTGCTACCATCTATTGTCCTTGCTTCAATACATGTTACAAACTGCTGGCTAAGTGCTACCATCTATTGTCCTTTCTTCAATACATGTTACAAGCTGCTGGCTAAGTGCTACCATCTATTGTCCTTTCTTCAATACATGTTACAAACTGCTGGCTAAGTGCTACCATCTATTGTCCTTTCTTCAATACATGTTACAAACTGCTGGCTAAGTGCTACCATCTATTGTCCTTTCTTCAATACATGTTACAAACTGCTGGCTAAGTGCTACCATCTATTGTCCTTTCTTCAATACATGTTACAAACTGCTGGCTAAGTGCTACCATCTATTGTCCTTTCTTCAATACATGTTACAAACTGCTGGCTAAGTGCTACCATCTATTGTCCTTGCTTCAATACATGTTACAAACTGCTGGCTAAGTGCTACCATCTATTGTCCTTGCTTCAATACATGTTACAAACTGCTGGCTAAGTGCTACCATCTATTGTCCTTTCTTCAATACATGTTACAAGCTGCTGGCTAAGTGCTACCATCTATTGTCCTTTCTTCAATACATGTTACAAACTGCTGGCTAAGTGCTACCATCTATTGTCCTTTCTTCAATACATGTTACAAACTGCTGGCTAAGTGCTACCATCTATTGTCCTTGCTTCAATACATGTTACAAACTGCTGGCTAAGTGCTACCATCTATTGTCCTTGCTTCAATACATGTTACAAACTGCTGGCTAAGTGCTACCATCTATTGTCCTTTCTTCAATACATGTTACAAGCTGCTGGCTAAGTGCTACCATCTATTGTCCTTTCTTCAATACATGTTACAAACTGCTGGCTAAGTGCTACCATCTATTGTCCTTTCTTCAATACATGTTACAAACTGCTTAAAGGCAGCATCACATTTGTGAGTATTGAAGCTACTGAGAGACAGTCTTTAAAATTTTGTGACCAAACATGCTTGGTACTTGAGTTAATAGGCAGAGGGTTTAAAGAGGTGATTGATTTCACCAAGGAATACTGTAATGGAGATTTTTTTATTACATCTACACAGAGTTTTAATACAAAAAAGGTGCATGAACCTTTAAACTCAAGGACTTGCCTTTCACTTATAGCCTTCTTAAATTTTATCAATTCTGCCTCAGCAGCAAAACCTAATATCAATTCTATGAATGGGCACATTTCTTTTTCATTTAGGAATTTTCTTAACAATTTCAGCAAAAGCCTTTAAATCTTCAAAATTGAATGGAAGCATTGGCTGGCTGCTTTGGTATATGGTATGAAAAGGCTGCAACCTAACAGCATTACAAAAAAAAAAAAAAAAAAGAAAGTTTTACAGTCAAAAGTTTGTTGTCTGTGAGGAACTTCTTAACAGTTTGAAATGACTCTGTTCCAGGGTTCTTGCAATTCTTTAGTTCAACAATTTTTAGATATTTTTTTACAATATCAATCATGTTCAGTGCCCTTTGACCAAAACAAAATTTAAGTGGTTATATGGCCACAACTGGGCTGATGGTGTTTGTCATTGAAATGAGTGTGATGGAACTTTAAAAACCTGTCAAGGTTCCAGTCACTTGAGTCCATTGCTGCATCATAGCACCATGAACTTTGAGGAGGCCACAACTACCTAAAAAAAAAAAAATAAGGAGAAGAATTTAAAAAGTGACCATACGCAAAAAATAATTTATAATAAATTATAAAACATGTCTTAAAGTGAAAACCTGTAACAAAATATTTAAAAAGATAAGAATATACAACTCACCACCATTAAAAAGGGACACATTACAAGAATCATTTTTTATCTTTTGATTGAAGTCTGTATGAAACTTCCAGTTCACATTTGGTCCATCCATTGACAATTGAATTATCTGACCCCTATTGAGGCCATCATTGGATTTTAAAGCTGCTTCCATTTAGTCCTTTGCTGTGGCATGTTCAAGAAATTGTGATGTTAAGTATTGAGTCACTACTCTGTCATTGCTCCAGTGCCTCAGCAGGTAATCCACCAGTTTGAGCTGAAAGTTCTTGTTCAGACTATCATCAAGCATAAATACAAAGGGATTATTATGCAATCATTTTCTCAGCCAAGAACTTAAAAAGAGATCAATTCCAAAGCAAGCTACCTATGATGTTTTTTGAACTCCCAATGAAAAGTGTTTGGCCATCTTTCTATCTGGAAACATTGTTGTGAATAAGTTGGCATTTATCTTGTTTGAATTGTAGCTTAAATGTGTGACAACTGTAGCAAGTATCCAAAGTATTTCTCTTTAAAGTGGCATCTTAGGTGACAAAATTTTGCATACATGGCAGAGCTTCATTTTCATTAGATGAAGCCAATGGTGCTCCTTCAGTTACAGAAGGTTCCTTTGAGAGTTCTGTGTTATTGCTGGGAACCTTTAAAAAAAAAAAGACCAAAGACCCTGGATGATGGCATGGATCATTACTTTTACAAGTTCTAGATCATTATATCTTTTTGCTCTACTAGACATATTCTTTGTAGTACATCTGTATAATAAACTCTTGATGTTGGAACTACAATATACAATATGCATGACTAAATGCATGACGCGTAGGACGTAATCATCTTCTTTTTTGAAGTAACGTCTGTATTATATAAGATAAGAAGATAAGATATATACATACACATAAAATATATATATTTAGATCTAGACTATATATCTATATTGACTATATTGATTCTAGATATAGTTATAAAAGTAGAATAATAAAAGTAATTTGATATAGAACTAGAAGATCTACTTGATATAATCTACTCTTTTTTAATATAGATTTGGCTACATTTGTATTCTCTTGACTCTTATTGAACTAGATCTAGATCTATTATATAATAGATATTAGATCAAAATATAATTTATAAATTCAAATAAATAAAACTTACATCATTTGGTTTTGGCAGTAGAATGCTTTTGAACTTAAGCGATTGTCGCATCTATAGAGACTCTTCGGATGCCTTGAGTTTGGTACCTTTAACATGTGATTTTATTGCACATTTACCTAATTTGTCAACATAAAATACTTTAGAACGTGACAAAGCTAACACTTCACACTAAACACATCTCTTTTCACTTTATGTAGCCAACTGTGGTCATCCTGTTTCTGAGAGACACTTGTCCTGAAACTTATTCCTATATATATTTATTCGATGTCGTGAGTCTATTTAGACGATTTTAAAATTTAGATCTAGATATGGAATACATCTGAATACAACAACGAGATCATCACCACGCTGTCTGATCAATTTAAATAGCAATAGATATAAAAGAAAGAATAAATAATAGCTGTATTCTGTATGATAGATCTTCCATTGAATGAATTAATGTCAATGACACTGACTAGAATCACTAGATCTATTTAAAGCAGACACTGTGCAAGCTTGAACATCTTGAGAATTAATTTTAAATGAGGAATCCATTGATAATATCAGTTTTTTTATAGGTTAGACCAGTGATGCCCAAAATACGCCCGCTGGCAAAATCCAGCACAAGATGTGGTTTTATCCGGCCCGCCGAAACATCTGCACAAAGTGTAGAATATTTTGAAAAATTTATCTTTACCCACGTAAGGGTCCTGCCTTTTTCTCTGATGAATTGGTACCATGCCATTTAAAATTGTTAGGTTTATATATGAAATGCGAAGAAACTACAAGTTGATCATACCAGGAAAATTGAACGGATCTTTAATTTTTTTTTGGAACATGATAATAAACCAACATATTTGTTTTGTAAATTGTAGCTGTTTTAAATACAACAACATACATACGGCTTTATAAAACAAATAAGAAGGCATTCTTGATTTGAGCTGAGAATAAAAGGCTGTTAAACTAAGCCTTGAAATTGGAGGATCGATGGGAATATTTACCAAAAAGAAACAAGAAAATGAGTCGTTGGTAAAGCTAGCTACATTTTAAGAGAGAAATGAAGCCATTTAATATCCTATTAATTAATGCAAGTATTAGATCCACTAGTTTCTAATAAAATTCTTTTAGGTCAATATCATTTTGTTTATATGTACATTTTCAGTCATATGGCCCGCGACATGAGTGTCGGAAATAAAAATGGCCTGCAGGTCGAATTAGGCTGAGCATCACTGGGTTAGACCGTTATGGAGCTATAAAAATTCAAAGTTGAAAATGGCAGCGACTTGGCTTAGGTTGTCTGTTGACCCTGTTTTACTCTATTAGTACTACAACTATTACACATTTGTTGGTATAGAATCAATTTAAATTTTTTGGTGCAACTACCTAATCTAGACTAGATATTATTCTAGATTGGTAATGGTATTGCCAGCATTCCATTGGTAGATTCATTAATTTGATTAAATTTCATTTATCATAATTCATGTAGAATGAGACTAAGAATGTAGATTAGAATTTTTGTAGATCTTTAGAACTAATAATTTATTAGATATCTATATCTATAGATCTAGACCTATAGAAATTAGAATAAGTACTAAAATTAAAAATAGATCAAGAATCATTGAATAATTTTTTAATTTTCTCATCATGATAATTATGTCTTACTAGTCTTATCCCAAGTCCAAGTTTATGAAGTTATCATACAGTTATGGATTCTGCCAATTGATTATGGCTTATGTTATGAGTTATGCCCAGAGTTATGGAATATGGCCAATATCATGAATATTCAATATGATGAAAAGAAGAAATTCTATAAAAAAAAAAACTCACATATTTAGACTATATAGTATATTGTCCTTAGACCGTAGACCGTCACTAACGGCTTAGACTGGCTTAGACGAAGTCATTTTATTTGTAAAATATGAAAGACTTTTTAAAAATAGAATCAAGATGTAGACCAGATCTTAAAACAAAATTAATTGTCTAATGACATTTGAAAATTTAGATCTAGTATATCCATGGCCATGGTCTATCTAAGTCAAGATCTAGTCTAGATCTTTAGTTTCTAGGACCCATTTACTTTAGGTTTTGACATAAATATAGACTGGCCGATTAAATAGGTTTATGAAACGAAAATTTGTGACTTGCAATTTTGTGTACTTTATTATACAGCATTTATGAGCAGTATAAAAGTTAAGTATTCATATCTATTTTAGCCATAACCTATATATATTGTAAATAAGGAGGCAGTGTAGTTTTGTTTAATCTCTAAGAAAGAAGATCATGTAATTTTTCATAATTTGGAAATCCGAATACAATAGATATACATGTTTTTTTAAGTTACATGAAGTTACTTCCTTTTTCCAGTCTATATTTATTTATGTCTATGGGTTTTGATCTAAATTCTTCTTCCTACTTTTTACTTTTATTCATTCTGACATTCGAATTTAAAGTACAAATTAAAAGTACAAATTTCGACTAGTTAGAATCTGTTACTTTATTTATTATATTTAAAACTTCCTTTTAAAATGCTATAGCTATATATGAGATTTAAAGAAATGGCTATTAATCATCTCTCCCATTCCATAGATCAAAATTAATATTTGGTAAAAATTACTGAAAATGTTATTTTTTAGATATTAGTATAGGGCCTACTATATTACTCCTTACCCTTCACCTTTAAGGTTTACACATCCCTAATCTGTTGAACCGTTGGGGCACCATGCAAAATTCGTCGACAGTCTTTTTCCATTCCTCTATTTCCTTTAGAACCTCTTTCAATGGCAGGCCCGTCCATTCTTTTTTGTTGTCCTCTCATCACTTTCTCTGTCTACATATTCTTCTTTTTCCTGGTAAGCCAACTGCTGTTCCCTGGAGGAAGGTCTTTGCATGCCCCGAAGATCTTGTAATATGGCCATAAATTTTTATTATGCATTTTTTTTACGATAGTTAGCAGGTCATCATTGGGTCCAATCGCTGCAATAACCCTGTCTCTAATCTCTTGGTTTGTGATGCGGTCTTTGAATGTGATACGTATAGGATCCTTCTGTAGCATCTCAATTGCATTGCTAGGATCCTGATCCTCTCTAGCACTGCAGTCAGCGTCCAAGACTCACAAGCATATTACTCTTAGCTTAACCATAAATGGGAGGCCTATTTCCAATCTCTGGTTTGCACATGATATAGACCTCAGAGAAAATGCAGACCAGGTACAAGATCGAGATCTTACCCCAACACTGGATGCTGCAACTAGAGCAGTTGGCATGGTATGCTTATGGAAATCAGTGCTGAAAAGAGCAAAATATGAGTTTGTGGTGTAGTTAAAACGAGATGTTGCATACAATACATGGCCAAACATTAGAAAAAGTTGACTCACTTAAATACTTAGAGATGGAGGATCAATAAAAGAGATAAAAACCCGTTTAAATGTGGCATCTGCTACTATGACCACACTGTGGGAAATATGGAAGAGTAAAATCCGCTTCCCCATATGTCACAGCCTAGTTCTTGTTGTAGGTGTGATAACGCGAATGTCGTGTGTAGTAGATACCTCTTGTTGATAATATAATATTCTTTGTCTTCTTAGTTAAATACTTTCACTCGCGCACTAGATTTGCTAGTGCGTGAGAACACTAACATGCTGAACTCTTTGACTACAATATTTAAAATAAGTAATAGACTCACTGGTAGCAGACATGGTTTTTATTACATAAAATAATAAATCATAAAGATGTTGGCAACTTCAGCCATCACAAATTACATCCAAGGAAATAAGTTCTGAATAAAAATCAATTATAATAACCTCCATACTTGTACATTGCTCTATTATCAAAAAATATCCATAACACTCCTCTCTCTCTCAGAGTCTAAGATCAACTGACTTGTCCACCTCGTGGTCAGCTTCCGCCCAGACAAAATCTCGTGCGGACTGCACAGAATAGTTCAGTAACTAAAAGTCATCAGATATTACAGGGGTTCTAAAACGTGTATGTTAGTTACTATGTTACATACACCCCTTCCCCTAGAAAAGATTTTTGAAAAAAATCTTTGACAAAAGTACATATGATAGTAATATCCTATACATATGTCTAGTAACTTACCGCTCATGTCAAGCTGATCTAATTAATCACTTCAATACTGCTTGCTCAATTATACATAAGTATTAATGTCATGACATTCATTTTAAATATGAATAGTTCCATATACTAATTGACAAAGGCATTGTTTAACTCTCAAAATGTTTGCTTAGAAAAATATACATTAGTATGATTACATCTACTATACAAGTATCTAATTGAAAAAGAAAATATCAATACAATTTAAGACTTTATTCTCCTGAAATATAGTTACATAATAATATATATCATCTATTCACAATTATACTGAAATATTTTGCTTGAGCATGTTTAATTGCTTTGTGCTCATTCTGTTAACATACATTGACATCATTTAAAGTTATTTTACATCCAATTATTTATATGATATAACACAACCAATGTGTATCATCTGACACACTAAGTGCATTTATTGAAGTAGTTCCCAATAAAGTTTACATACATCTATACAATTATATTTGTGTTCAGTATTGATTATATCACTCTAAGTTCTGTCACCATTATACAAGGTTACAGTGACATTGTATATGATTGTTATTAATAGCACACATATGTGGTAGTTAAAGTACAATAGCATAAAAAATGATAGCATTCAAATGTGTACCACTTGGAAAAGAAAATCAACAATATTTACATTTGTGAGTTGTTTTTAAAAAAAAAAAAATTTCAGGTCAACAGTTCAAGTAGTTCACTGTTGTTTACAAAATGCTTGTTTACATTACTGTGTTTACTAACCATATAAATTATTAGCACATCTAGTCATTATGAAATTCTATGTTATTGTCAAATTGTGATAAGTAAATATGTAATGTACAATTAATTAAAAAATGATAGTACAATAGCATCAATGAAAGGAAAAAAAAAATGTCACCATGACCCAATAAAATGATACAAGTGTAACAAAAATATGTCATGACCTAGTTACATGATAACCAGAAAAAATGTCAGCTTGACCTAATTGAAAAATGTCTAGTTGTTTCTAATTGTATTATGAAGTTACTCAGTTAAAATACTTTGACTGATATGTACAATATCATTGTCCTCATTTGTATCTGTTTCATGATCTACCTGTCTTGACAAAAAATCAGCTAATACATTTTCATGACCAGGTATACTTTGTAGGTCAAACTTTTAATCAGATAAAATTAGTGACCATCTATTTATTCTGTTATTCTTTAGTTCTTTTCTTTTAAGTGCTAACAATGGTTTATGGTCACATTTAATTGTAAAAAATCTTCCTAGTAAATAGTGTTTTAGTTTGACTATGCTCCATACTATAGCTAATAGTTCTTTTTCTATTATTGAATATTTTCTTTCTGCTTTAGATAATGTTCTACTTATATGAACTATAGGTTTCAGATATGACTCTTATTATCTTTTTATTACATCACACCCTTTTAAGTACTTTCAAAAAACATTCACAACAAATAGGCCTGACGACGCAATATAAACATAATTTTGTGAAAGTAAATGCCTGACCCTTTTTTGCCCTGAGGGGTAAGGCTATAATTCATGGGCGTAGCCGGGGGGGGGGGGGGTTCAACCCCCCTCCCCAAAATGAAATCTCCCCCCTTGCGAAGAAGTTTAAAACCTCCTACCAGTGGGTTTTGCAGTCAAAGCCCCTTCTTCTATAAAACAAAACCAAAAAAAAAATGCAAACGGGGTTTAGAGCTAAAAACCACCTCTTCAATATAAACAAGGTTACAAAGACAGTTTGTGTGGAAACACAAACTCAAAATCGGCCCCCGAAGTGGTCCACCCAGGCAGGCTTCAATATTTTCAGAAAGAACATCCAAATGAAATTATATCAAAGACAAATGAGAGATAAGAGTGGAGAAAGAAGGTTGACAGATCTTGTGTAGTGCCCCAATGGTCCAGCAGATCAAAGGATAGGTGCAAGTGAATGCAAAGTTAGATGTGAATCTGGCCTAACTAGTTCCCCTTTCAGACCTTGTGGTCTATAGGGCAGATGATGTAAAGTTCATCTGTTTTTGTGGCCTACGGTTAACGAGGGTGTCATGTAACCAGCACAACGACCAACCGCCTTTACTTTTCCCCAACTAATGTCAGGTACCCATTAGAGCTGGGTAGACTCAGAGGCGCCCCAAGATCCCGAAATTATAAATTCCTAGTCTTCACCAGGATTCGAACCCGAGAACCCTCGGTTCGGAAGCCAAGCGTTTTACTGCTCAGCTACCGCGCCTCTCCTGGCCTAACTGAAGTCTTATAAGTGATGTAATTGTTTTGAAAAGGCTCAATCTCTTATTCGAATGCTAAAAAAAAAATTTTCGTATAAAATTAAAAAAAAAAGGTCACGAAAATGAAGTTTACAAGATTACTATTCATTTTAATCTAGGTCTAACTTATAATGCACACTAATTAGCCTTTTCTCTTTAAAAAAAACTGCTTGCATAACTGATTTTAAAAATTAGATTTTTCGCTTTCAGAAAAAAAAGTAGCCGTTGCATCAGAACTTTGAATGGTCCAAAATATTGTGATGTCGGATTTTCAATATCTTTTCTAGTTTACGAGATCTAAACGGGACGGACGGACAGACATTTTGCACAAAACTAATAGCGTCTTTTCCCTTTCGGGGGCCGCTAAAAGACAAATTACACACTCAAAATTCTATGAGCGTAGCCAAAGGGTTTTTGAGTTGAAACACCTCTTCACTGGGATTTGAATAAGCTAAAACATAGCCTACCGCTTCAATAAAAAAAAGCAAAATGCACACTAAAAAATCTATGAGCTTAGCCTAAGAGGTTTTGAGTTTAAACCCCTCTTCAGCGGGATTAGAAGCTAAAAAATTCCGTTTCAATATAAAAGAAAAAGCAAATTACACACTCAAAATGCTATGATTGTAGCCATAAGGGGTTTTGAGCTTAAAACCCCTCCAGGGGGGTTTGAAGCTAAATAGATACCTCTTCAATATAAAAAAAAAAAGCAAATTACACACTCAAAATTCTATGAGCGTAGCCAAGCCAAAAAAGGGTTTTGAGTTTAAACCTCCTCCTCCAGAGGGCTTTTTTAAAAGTTTAAAACCCCTCCTGATGGTTTTGAGTTTAAATACCCCCATATTAGAGAGTTTTGAGGTTGAAAACCTCTCTCTCTTAAATTTTATTATAAAGCAAACTACAGTCACCTAATTCTATGACCGTATCTAATGGGGTTTGGAATTTAAAAAAAAAAAAAACTCCACAGATTTTTTAGTTTAACACCCAACAAAGAATGATTTTGACGATAAAAATTCCCTTTTTGATATAAAATCTAAAGCAAACTACAGTCACATAATTCTAAGAGCGTAACTATAGAGGTTACCAATTTCTGCCAGTGGCTGGGCTACATTAATAAAGTGCAGTGAATAGCCATCTGCACAATTGTAAAAGACTAAATGTGGCTCAACAAAGATGGCTAAGACGGATTTTAGGAGTCAGTTATAGAGATCGGTTCTTAATCAAGGAAATCCTATGCCGAACTGGGAGTCGATCCCTTATTAAGGTTGTGACAGAGCGTCGCATGAGGTTTGCGGGACATGTTCTCCGACAAAATGAATTACGCCTACTAAGAGTTGCGATGATATGGAGGCCATTACGACTAACTCCAGGAACCTATTCTAGAGTGACAACAAACGTCTTTCGAAAGAACGAACGGGTCAGAATGTAATAAAGATTAATTATGTACACACAAACACACACATATATTTTTTTTTTGCCAAAAAAAAAAATCCTGGCTACGCCCATGGGCTATATACATTTCCGACACCGTTGCAATGTCACCTGCGGCCTTATTATCAGAAATCTTTTAAAGCCGGTTAGCACCGCGTCACTTGATGTAGTCTGGATATCACTTTCCTAGACCACAAAATGTGTGCTCGCGATCCCCTTGTCAATTAAGGGGGTCTGTACGATGATTTAGATGTGTCCGTGGAAAAGCCCCAGCCGCCAAGCATTTTTCTGTGTTTCTAAGCTTCAAAGATTCATTCATTCATACAATGTTTAATAGTAATTAAGATTGCAGGTTAGACAAAATTTAACTAAGAAGAGGTCGGGCGGGCCGATACTGAAGTTTGAGATGAGACAGTTCTGTTCATGCAAATCCCACCAAGTGAGAAATTTAACCGTTCTGGCGTAAAAAGGTAAAATACTCTCGACTCGCTTTGGCGAATGTTTTCTTGAAAAAAATCTTTTAAGTGAATCTTCTTGCTACCGTCTCTACTAGACATTGGTAATAATTTCGTTCTTACGTTGATTAACACATACAAAATCGGTTAATTGATAACACCATTTAATCTGACCGAATTCTTAAAAAGTTTAATAAATTAAATGATATACATGTTTTACTATATCCACTTATTTTGACCGAATTTCCATTTAATTGGACCTAGAGAGCGAATAATAAAAAAACAAGACACAAGTGAAACGTGAAATTTCAATAAGTTGAAAATTGCGAAGAATTTTTATCCATCGCGACATCGAGATTGATGCAATGAATGGTATGATGAAAAGGACGCAGCAAATGTTGCTGGAAATGTATCGGAACACCAGGAAAGTCCGTCAAGGGAACATGTCAGATCACACTGGACTTCTTAATTATTTTTTTTTTACTATGCTTCGCCCACTTTTACGGTATACGGATGTATGAAAACGCAAACATTAAGCTCTTCAAAATCGACACTAGCAGTGTGTGTGTGTGTGTACAGCTCTACATTCTGATATATTGTACTAACTTCTAAGCTGTTTTGTTTTACATGTTTCGGATGTTCCTTCAGAGTTGAAGATAGTTTACTTCCTTGTCCAAACCTCCCGCAGGACGACGGGGGATGGGAGCGGGCAGGATTTGAACCCTCGACAAATCTGAACGACAGTCCATCGCGCAAACCGCACGACCAGGCAGCCATCCAAATTTGAAAGCAATAGTGCTAAAAAAAAAGTTGTTTTTTTTTTTACTCCCCACGACCGACATTTGTCCCTTATCATAGACCTAGATCACAGACCTATATTTTATATCTATAAGTATAATATACATAGGTCTGTGATCTAGATCCAAACAACAGACCTATATATATATGATATATCTAGATCTAGAAATCTAGAGTCTATAATTTAGTAAAACCCTAGTCCTAGTCCTACGCCGAACTTTATTCTTTCTCAACCTCTAGTCTACTCTAGATCTAGATCTATTGACAAATATTGAACTATTGAGATCGAATGTTCTTGTTTACGGTCTGCCCAGTCTAGAGATTTAGATCTAGATGATAGATCTACACTCTACACACATCTAGTATCGCATGGCGTATGGTATTACTATTATTAGTATTAGATCTACTTAGACTTAGTATTAAATTACTATGTCCTATATACTAGGCTATGTCACTATTATCACTATGATCATATGATGGCGGCAACTTGGTAGTATCATGATGAATAATTATAATAATCATGTTACCCTAATGTTTAATTATTTAATAATAGATTATCTAGATCTAAATACTATAATAGACTTTCAACACGTAAGGTCGTAACAGTAATAGTTTAGTTTAGAATAAAATAGATTTTATAGATCATTAGATGTCTAGAGTCTAAATTCTAGGTCTAGGTCAGTGGACGAGTGGTGTAGTGAAATGTAGTCTCCCTCTCTCTGTAATATATTTGAGTATATATATATATATATATTCCTGTATATATATGCGTTTGTGTGTGTGTATATATATATGTATATTTATGTAATATATATATATTTAGAGAGATAGTCTAGATCTATACAGTCACAGTGGAACCTCGAGATATAAGCTGCTCAAGATACGAGTAATTTGAGATACAAGAGCGAAATTTCTGTTCATTTTACGATGGACAATTTGAGTTACGAGTCAAGCTTAATAGCTAAAGCCTATCAACGATGAACGTGCGAAATCAGATCTTTCCGTTTTCATTCGGAATAGGAACCATAATAGCTTTGCCTGGGAAAATTGGGGAGAAGTTGCCACAGCCACTACTTGGACAAAAACAGCAGAGTGTGTACACCATGATCTCAACCATTCGCACATATCACAGCATTTAACAAAGGCTCGTCTCGGTAGTGTGAGTGTTGTAGCTAGCGAGTTTAGTGATTTTTATCAGAATTATTCTTGTGCATCATGGATCCCAAGAAAATTAACATAATTGCAAAGTCAAGTGATACAAAGAAGAGGATGATATATATACCATCGAAACCAAGCAGTGGTGTTTTGTTTATGCTGTTAATAAAGTGTTGTTTACCTAGCCTTAGTTCTGTCAATGTGACTCCCCCTCCCTCCTCCTCCTCACCTGCATTTGGTTAGCTCCAGTTAGCCACCCAGTTAATATTCTGTACATTTACCATTGCTATACATACATTTGATATCTTTTCTGCATTTCTCATTTCATTATTTATTTTATTGTTTATGTATATATGTGTTTTATGTACATTTATTAATTCATAACATGTCTTTTTCAGCATTTAGGTAACTTTGTGACTTTTAGAGTTAGAACCAATTAATTGGGTTTACTTTATTTTAAATAGGAAAACTTTGTTCCATATTCAAGTAGATCGACTTACGAGCTTGGGTCTGGAACAAATTAAACTCGTAACTCAAGGTTCCACTGTAATCTATAATTTTCATTCAAGAATAGATGCTGCAAACAACTGCCTCTGAATCAAGAATTTTCCAAACTTTTTAAAAGTCACAGCATACACATATTTGTAACAGTTAAAATTCTTTGGTCATGATGGACCTAACAGTTGACTTTTTAACACAATATTTCACTGCATACTTGACTTTCTCTATATTTAATCTTGATAGAGAGATAGTGCCAAAAACCCAAAATATCAATATCTTATAAGTTTTAAGACTTTTGATGCTTTTATTAATGTGTATTATAGAATCTACATCTCAAACTAATGTTTATACAAAATTATAATTAGGACTAGACTCAAGATAGTGATGCCCTTTTAAGTAAAATAACTTTTAAATGCCTCACTGTTTCTAAATACCATTGTAGATTTATAGAATTGAAGTAGATCTAGATCTAGACTTTATAGTATTGTTGTTATGAACATAAAGATAAGAGAGTCGAAGACCATGCCTGTATAGTATGGCTTTAATACACTGAATGACTACACAACACACATTTCATGAACACATTCTCATGGACTAGTTACAAGCACATGTAAACATAAGAACGACAACCGATACAGAATATAATTTTCATAACATTCATCCCCGGTTCAAATAATGCTAACTAGTATTATAAACAATGAAAGAATTAAGTAAGTGCAGAATAATAATAGAGATTCAAGTAAACAAACAATGTAGAATAGCATGACATAATGTAACATGTTGATATAAGTAAGTGTAGAATAATAATAGAGATTCAAGTAAACAAACAATGTAGAATAGCATGACATAATGTAACATGTTGATATAAGTAGGTGTAGAATAATAAAAGAGATTCAAGTAAACAAACAATGTAGAATAGCATGACATAATGTAACATGTTGATATAAGTAAGTGTAGAATAATAATAGAGATTCAAGTAAACAAACAATGTAGAATAGCATGACATAATGTAACATGTTGATATAAGTAAGTGTAGAATAATAATAGAGATTCAAGTAAACAAACAATGTAGAATAGCATGACATAATGTAACATGCTGATATAAGTAGGTGTAGAATAATAATAGATTCAAGTAAACAAACAATGTAGAATAGCATGACATAATGTAACATGTTGATATAACATGGTAAATCAAATAGCTTATTAAAATATATCATGATAGATCAAATATCACATTAAAGTCAAGTCAACAAAACCAAATGAAAGTAGTAAAATAAACATATGTCATTTTGGAGACAAAACTGAATGTCAAAGTAAGTGCTCTAGTAAGCTGATGAGCTTTTACACGTTGTAGTTAGGCCTAGTTCTCCTTACTCTAAGATTGTATGTATGTGTAGTTTCATCTGCTTGAGTTTCGGACGGTCTGGCTATGTCTTCGGCGGTGCTGGTGGTTTCTTCAGGCATGATAGAATCAGTCGGTTGATTCCTGGGAGGTGAGCTTTGGATAGGGCAGCCAATATCAAGCTCGTTCTACTCTGATTCTCATTTTCTATAACTCATTCGTAATGAGACAGTTTCCTCTCGGCCGTTTGGTGTTCGGATAACAGCGTACTGAGGGCTGCATGTTACCAAATCAACTTCCTCTGTTATGGGATCATATTTAGATGATCTAACGTTCTTCTTCAGCAGGAGAGGACCAGGACTGGTCAACCAGGTTGGCAAGGATGTCCCGGAACCACTTCTTCGGTTGAACCCAAGAAGTCGTTCATGTGGTGTCCTGTTAGTTGCAGTGCATAATAATGACCATATGGATTGCAGAGCATCATTAAGTACTAGTTCCCATTTAGCTATGTTCAATTCCTTAGAATGTAGAGCCAAGGGGATGGCTTTCCATAAGGTCCCGTTAAGTTTCTCTATTTGTACATTTCCTCTCGGACTTTAAGGGGTCGTTTTACTGGTTGCAATTCCTCTCTCGAAATGCTGCACCCCTGTAGTCTGTAGACATAAACGAAGTTCCCCTGTCAGTGTGGACGTACGCTGGAAATCCAAATAGGGCGAATAGTTCATTGAGACTTTTAACGACCGTAGAGGAAGACATATCGGGACATGCAAATGCAAATGGGAATCTAGAGAATTCATCTATAATGGTAAGTAGATATCTATTTCTTGAAACATTAGGGAGAGGTCCCTTGAAATCCATACTAATTCTCTCAAAAGGTTGAGTTGCTTTAATCAGTTCTCCAGTCGGCTGTCGAAAAAAACGGGGCTTTAGTTCTGCACAAGCTTGACATTGTTCTATTACAGTTCTGACGTCTACACAGGAAGATTTTTAGTCCTTACGTAGTGCAATAGTTGAGTAATGCCCGGTGGCAAAGACTAGAGTGCAGCAACTTAAGGTCATTGCGAGTGATGGCAGATAGATAGTTTCTGGTAGTTTCTACAGTGTTCTGCTTGCCAGGGCGATAGATGACGTCATAGTGGAAAAACGAGAGTTCAAGTTTCCACCTTTGGATTTTTTTCATTTTTAATTTTTCCTTTGTTTGACCTGTTATACATGAAAGAGACAGATCGCTGATCCGTAACAAGTGTGAACGCTTTACCAACTAAGAAATGTTTCCATTTCCTCAGCAACTCAACAATGGCATATGCTTCTTTCTCAACTGAAGAAATGTTTTCTTTCACTTTTTGTTAATGAGCAAAGAGAAGAAAGCAACGGGCCGGCCATCTTGGTTGAGGGTAGCTGCAATGGCTATATCAGAAGCATCCGTCTCAACGGTTAAAGGGCAATTCGGATCAATAGTATATACGGCGGCTTTCTCAAGCTCATTTTTCAAACTTTCAAATGTTCTTTTGACTTCTTCTGAGACAGGAAATTTTTTATTTCTTGTTAACAGGCTTATTTAGTTGAGAAGTTAGGTATCCACTGTGAGTAGTAAGCCAGAAGACCCACTACTCGTTTCTGTTCAGTTCGTCAATTCTGGGCATAGGGTAGGCGTCTAGTAGAGTGAACCGGTTTATGGTTTGGCTGTAGTCCACAACCATTCTTTTCTTATGTCTGTCATTTGTTGTGACTAGGACTTGTGCATGCCATGGAGATTTAGATGGTTCAATAATTTCATCCTTTATTAGTAGTTGAATTTCCTTCTCTATAAACTTTCTATCTTTAACTGAGTATCTACGAGACCTTGTAGCCACTGGGGTACAGTTTGGTGACAGATTACTAAATAGGCTAGGAGCCTCTACCTTCGCTGGCTGGAAAGTACTCAGGCATAACGATGGTTTCTGACCATCGAAAGGAATAAACAAGTTTTGGTGCAAACTTATAAAGTCAAGTCCAAGAATTACGTCAGAACATAAATTGTCTAGTAGAGAAAGTCTAACTCCCTCGTATCATTCTTTTTTGAGACGTATGTTAGCGTAGATATGTTCTTGAGTGATTCGAGATAGATGGGTGGAAGCCATTAAGATTCTGTTGCCTGAGGAACATGTCTGCCATTTGTGCTTCTTAGCGATGTGCGTCGAAATATAGTTTTCACAGCTCCCAGTGTCTACTAGGGCTTTCAATGGCACGTTGTTGATGCAAATTGGTATTGTAGATTTGTTAAAATTCAAGGGTGCACAGTAGCAATAGCCGAAACTGTTGAAGATCTAGATTTGCAAACTCTTTGAAAGTGACCCTTTTTGAAGCACTGATTGCATGTTGCTTCCCTTGCAGGGCATTGAGAGTGGGGATGCTTAACCCTGCGCAAAAATAACACTTGCTAGCTAATGCATTTATTTCATGTGTGTGTGATTTGCTTGCACTTTGAGGAATCGTTACATTTGGTGAGGCCGAAGAATTGGTGAGAGTAGTTGCCGAGCAATTAGTTTCCGGCTGTGATGATTCATACTGTAATGAGTGCTGATAAGCATGTTCTAGTAAGCGAGCCTCCTCGAAGGCGTCCTTTAAACTCAAAACAGTCTTTTCAAGTAGACGTTTTCGAATGCTGTTGATAAACGAATCTCTAATAGCCTCTTCTCTGTGTTGTTCAGCAGTCATCGCTTTGAAGTGTAATCTTTGGATAGAATTCTTAATTTCTGCATGTAGGCGTCTATTGTTTGACCTTGCTCTTGTTTGCAAGTAGCTAACCTGTGCCTAGCAAACACCTCATTCTTTGGTTGAATGTAGATGCCATTTAGAGTCTGGATAGCTTCATCAAATGTCTCTTTATGAAGTATCATTTAATATACAGCAGGAGAGATATAGTTTTTCAGTAGTTTCTTAGTATCAAGATTGTCTACTGATACTACCGATATAAAATTTTTAAACGTTTCATACCAGTGCTGCCAATGTCACTGCATACTTGACTTTCTTTAAAACTGCTGAAATACAGAAACCCTAGCACAGCAGCATTAAGGTTTGGAAACGTGACTCCTTGCCTTGATGAACTGCCTCACTAGGCTGTCAAGCTTCATCTGTCCAAAACTATTAAGAAATATATAGAATACAAACAGCTGAATGATGAACTATTTCAAGTTGTGCACAGAGACCTACCCTGGCTAGTTTTAAACTAGAGTCCAAAGTACAATGTTAGGGTTCTCTTTCTACTTCTTGGTCACAATAGAAGGTCCAACTTTCTGCCATTGTTAACTGATAGTAGTTGTTTGTTTCAGAGATAACATCAAAGGAAAAAGTGAAAAGTCTTTTGAGTAATGAAACTTGTTTATTCTAGTGTTTCCTATGTTAGCCCTCCAGAAAATGAGCAATATTTTATCTAGAGTAGGACACGGAACTTGGAAACTTTGTTTGATATCTGAGGTCATGAATTTTTTTGCCAAAAGTAAATATAATCGGGGATGCTTGCAGCATATATTATCCTGTCCTGGTCCTCATTTAAAAACTAAATCAAGCCTTAGCCAAATAAGAACATTGTTCTTAAGAAGCAGATCAAATCAGTTGAATACAGAAACTACTGAGACTACATCTGAGGCAGAGAATGTCTCAGAAAGTGGGGAAGACATTGAAAGAACAGTTGGCAGGACATCAGGTGAGTAAAATTTAACTGGAATGATTGAAATGGTGTTGAATAAAATGTAACTCTATTCATATTTTATGTCCTGATTCCTATTCATTGGCATTTTACATTTCATAGATAATCTTTTCCCTCTAGCAACTTCTCAATAGGCTGAAGATGCTATTTTCTTTCCTAGCACTGGAGGTTGTAACATTTAAGCCTTTTTTTTTTTAGCTCTTGTTGTGTTCCCCTTCTGCTAACCAGGACCCCCCCCCCCTTTTTTTTTACCCCATGTGAGCCCTTTTCTTCCAGCTGTTGATGTTCATGCATTCATATGTATGTTTTAGCAGAAGCCAATGCTTACCTAACTTCAAGCTTGCAGCAGACAATTTATCAATTAGAATCTGAAGCTGATTAGCAGTTTCAGCATCATCATCAATTAGCAGTTCCCTTTCTTACTATTGTTTTGGTGTTTGATTTGAATAAATTAAAGAGTTTTCTTGAAAATCATGTTTTTGTAAAAATTATGCATTAAGCAGTGAAAGCATGTACCAAACAAAGGAGGTGGTAGCATATAGCTGTTTTACTCATTGCTGGCTAGGAAAGCTCCAATTGAACTCCATTAAATGTAACTGTACATTTGTTGTTTTTGTGAAAGCTTGCTATAACAGTAGTAGTTTAATTGGGCATCCTTTTTTTTTCTTTTGTGTGATCAACAAACACATGGTTGTCTGGCCTTTTTCACATCTTTCTTTTTCTTTGTTACATTGAAACAAAACTCCTTGGCTTTTTTGTTGTACTAATGCTAATGAAATAGTTGGAAAACATATTTTTAAAATTAATATTTTATGAACATTTTTACTTGTTAAAGATAATTATAAAGGTTTTTGTTCCTTTTTAGACTCACAGAACTTAAGGTTACAAATTCCACCTGACTCTCCCCCAAACTCAAAATTATTGCGTGTGGCTATTGTAGGAAAACCAAACTGTGGAAAGTCAACACTTACAAATTCTCTATTAGGATGGAGGGTAATGAATTGTTTTTTTCTTTAAAATAATTTTAAATCTCTGTTATATTCGTACATTAGAAGTCCATAAGTGTTCTATTTAAACCAAAGGTTCATAAAGCAGATTGAATAGAATTCATATGCTTTAGTCATAGGTAACCGGAGGCATTTTGGCTGAGCGGTAAAGTGCTTGGCTTCTGAACTGGAAGTCCCGGGTTCGAAACATAGTGAAGACTGGGGTTTTTAATTTTGGGATCAGTGGGTGCCTCTGAGTCCACCCAGCTGTAATGGGTACCTGACATTAGTTAGGGAAAGTAAAGGTGGTTGGTCGTTGTGCTGGCCACATGACATCCTCGTTAACCGTAGGCCACAGAAACAGATGTCGTTAACATCATCTGCCCTATAGATCGCAAGGTCTGAAAGGAAACTTTACTTTACTTTATAGGTAACTAATGGAAATCAGCTATTGCTACTTATGTAGTGTCTAAAATCCTAGATAAATATCCAGAATACTAATTCGATATTTGGCTTGGCACATCCATTAAATCTGACATGTGACGACATATACATAGATGAATGTTTTAAACATAGAATAAGTTAAAACTTTGTCTTTAAGACTGAAACTTCTCTTGTAGGTATCCTCTGTCTCAGACAAAGTGCACACAACAAGAAAAAATACCATGGCTGTCTATACTTCTGCTGAGACGCAGGTTGTATTTCTTGATACTCCTGGCATATTGAATCCTGGAAGTCGAAAAAAGTAAGCTGACTATGAAAAGCATACGTAAAATGTTTTGTTCTAAAAGTTGTTACAAAATGTGTTGGTGATTTAAAGAAACTGTTTTCTAGTTCATGACTGCTGGGTTTGTCATATCTAGCTTTTTTTCCCCCTATTATTTCTATGTAATAGTGTAGCTTTTTAGGGTGAAACTGTTAGCTTAAAGTAATTTAATTTAATTTGTTCATATTTACATTTACTCTGTTTGTATACTTTGTTGCAGGCATAATTTAGAAAAATCTTTAGAAATTGATCCTGTGCGGAGCCTTGCCCAAGCAGATGTTGGTAAAAAAATCAAACCTTTAGCTCTGTAATTTTAGTTAGAACTTTAAAACATGCTTAACTCATTTTATCTAATATTATCATAGAGCTTAAAATTATTGGCTGATAATCTATAAGTCTGGAATCTTAATGAAGGCTAGAATTTGTAACATGTTGTGTTTCTCCAGCATCTAAAGTAAAAGCAGCACATCACCCCTTTCTCACAAATGTCTCTAAATATGTTGAAGATGTTTGCACTAGAACATATTGAACATGCAGGGGATTCTCATAGAGGCCATTCATTTAAAAAAAAAAGCAACAAATATATTTTAGGAGGCAGTTATGCTATTAGATTTTTTTTTGTGGTTCAAATATCATGAGATATAAATAGTATTCATTCGGCTTTTTTAATCCTGTTCAGTGGCTGCAATGGTGGATGTATCAAACAGTTACTACACTCAAGCTATGGACACAACATTGTTACAGTTACTGTATCTGTACAGACACATACCTTCAGTCTTCATTTTAAACAAGGTAAAATGACCATGAGGATCACAAAGTGAGAGTTTTTGTGTATATCTTCAATTTCATGCATTCCTAAACTTCCTCTTTATTTGCTTGCTAATAAAAATCATTATTATTAAAGAGACTATTATATTCAACATTTGCAGACAATGGTGGACTCATCTTTCTGTTTATCCTTTCATAAAATTAGGCTAGACATTAAATTATTAAGCAATTTAGTATCATTATAAGCCCCAAAATTTTGGTTAGGTTCTTATGGGACTTCAATAGAAAGTTTAGAAGTAAAGTTTTATGACTGTCATGCTTAACTACACTTCCAGATTTCTTTGGGATGAGCACTTGCAGACATTGAGCAACTTACTCTTAAGTAGAGCTGAAATAAATTTAAAATTTTTAAGCAATTGAATATGAATATAATGGTCATAAAATATGAATTCTATTCTTATGGAACTTAAGTTGTTTTGGAATTTCTAGAAAGAGCTTAATGACCTTAAATGGCCTTTCAAACATTCAGTACTCTAGTAAATAAAAAAAACTTAATAAATAAAGATCTTGCAACTGCATTATTTAAGTATATTTTACTGAAGTTGTATTATAAATTTCCTTTTGCACTGGTCAGGTTGATCTGGTAAAACAACGGAATAATCTACTGCAAACAATACGGCTCTTGACAGATGGCATTGTGGATGGCCATTATCTTATCAAAGAGTCAAACAAAAGTAAAATAAACAAGAACGCCCTGTTTGATGCGGCAGACCAGGCTTTAGATCAGAATGCAGGAAAGAATAAAAAAGAGTATGAACACAACATCCCAAAGTTTAGTAGAAGAGAATACTCGGGTCAACCTGCAGGTCAGATTGGGTTTTACCCAGACATATATCTTAGTTGTTTATGTAGCATTGCCTTCTACTGTCTAAAAATTTCTCTATGCTAATTTTGTAATTTTTATGCAAGAAAAGTTTGTGAGATATTAGAGTTTAAACATTTCTGTATTGTCAATAATGTTTTCTGTAATGGCCAGCTGCTAGCTGTCCTCAAAAAATGTGTTTAACAAAAATATCAAATTTTTGTTTAAAGGGAAACTCCAATTGACAATTTTTTATATATGTGTTTTGATTGACAGAAAATGAATGTAGTATCTACACGTAGATCTATATGCTTGACTAACCATGGAAATGTGTATTTTCGGCCCACTCAACTCACATGACCTACTACACCCAGTCTACTAAAGTTCCAGGCTAGCCTAACACTGACCAGTTTGTTAGAATCAGTCGGTCACATAATATATTTACTTTTTGGGACAGGGAGGGGTGTGGATGAAAATGTTTTTATCTCTAGGTGGTTATCCTAATGCTTTTATATCTAAAAAATAAAATAAATGATAGCTTTTATATAGCGCTACTTTCATGCTTATAGCATGCTCAGAGCACTATGGTCCAATCTCATTTGTGGACCAGTGAGGGAAGGGGGTATCTAGGAGAAGGTTTTTCTGTGCTGCCTTTAGGTGCTCAGTAAACACAAACCTGCTCGTGTTGTGTGTCGAACCTCGAGCCCTTTTAATAGGTAGCCGAGTTTAAGTTTAAGTGTACTTGGCCTCTGGACCATGCTTATATATATATACATATATATTTATAACTGTACCATAGCAATGGACTAAAAGCCACTGTAAGAATGAAGCAATACGATGGTTAGATCTAGATTCATTTTCAGTATTGTTAAGGGAAGGGACGTATGCCTAACCTAAAAACAAATTCTCAAAGAACCCGTTTTTTTGGGGGGATGTCAAGAATTTACTGAACTGATTAAATTTAAATTTTACCATTACAACTTTTTATGCTTTTTAAATATGTCAATAACTCAAATTTGAATTTACCATTGGAGTTTCCCTTTAAAGTTTAAGATTCAGAATTTTTTAAAATGTCCAGCTTGTATTCTGTCTACAGACAGATTAAATTAATTTTTTTTTTAGTTTTTTTTTCTTTCCATCACCAGAGATACCATCTCAGCTTCTCCAGCCAGATGTTGACACCATCAGGCACACAGAATTAACTTGGGATGAATACTTTGACAAGCTGCGCAAAGCCCATAGAGCTGTGCAGAACATGAGGGGGTGGCCATTGTTCAAAGAAGTTTTTGTTTTGTCATCTCTTAGAGGAGAAGGTGTACAGGACTTAAAAGTAGGTCGCAGATTGCTGTTTCCAATTTGAATTATTTCAAACGTATAAAATCTAGGAATTTGATTTTGCCATTCAATAGTGGCTTAATAATCATGTCGTTCTTAGGATCTTTTATTTAGTGATAGGCTTCTGTTCTGTAATCTGCTATGACTAGGTACAATAATGGATTTCTACATTATCCTCAATCCTCTATATCAGTGATGCTAAACCTAAATCGACCTGCGGGCCATTTTAATTTCTGACACTCGTGTCGCCAGCCACATGGCCGAAAAAGTACAAAAAAATGAAATGAAATTGACCTGAAACTATTAATTAATGAGACATTTAAAATTTATCTTTTTACACAGAAAATTACTTTATTTATCTACTTGAAATATGAACAACTTTGTAGCTAGCTTTACCGAGGAATCATTTTCTTGTCTTATTTGGTAAATATTCTCATAAATTCTCCAATATCTAGACATATAGTTTAACAATCTTTTATTCACAGCTCAAACCAAGAATACTGGAATATTTGCTTCATAATGCCGTTATATATGCTGATGTTGTTTTTTTTTTAAATAGGCATACCTTCATTACAAAAAAATATGTTGGCTTATTATCATGTTCCACAAAAAAGTAAGATCAATTCATTTTCTTGGTAGATTCTACATTCTAAAGTCATATTTCAAAATGCCCAAATGTTCAGGGTCATGGTACCAATCCATCAGAGAAATAGTGAGGGCCCTAACGTAGGTAAAGATACACGTTCAAACCTTTTTTTTATGGAGGGGAGATTTTCTACACTTTGTGCAGATGTTTCGGCAGGCCGGATCTGGCCCGTGGGCTGTATTTTGGGCATCACTGCTCTATATAACATGTTAGATAGACTATATGATGAGTTATTCTAGAATTTACATAAAAAACTTTTTATATTTACACATGAGTTCCAGCAGTAGACAACTCATTTGTCATGTCCAAATTCATGCTAGACTACTGTAATGTGTATGACATACATTGAAACAAAAATGTGTATAGAAATTTTTTGTTGTTGACATTTGTATATTTCTTTCTTTACAGGAGTATCTCCTAGGTCTAGCCACACCCAGGCCATGGGACTATCACAGTAGTTTAGTCACAGATCAGTCACCACAGGAAGTAGTTCTAATGTGTGTTAGGGAGAAACTGTTGGACAATTTAAAAAATGAAGTTCCATATCTTTTGAAACTGGTAGGTCACTTAGTCTTATTTAGATAAAGAAGTTTTGAAATCTCTGTAATGCTAGCACCACAGAATGGTTACGTCTATAAGCTAAGTTTCCATAAAGCAGGTTGTGTGGATTCTATTTCAAAATAAGTGTAAACTCATTTCCTTTGAAAAGATGATGACATGAATAGGTTGGGTTTATTACAACCAATTTGGAAGTCTTTTTTTTTTCTTTAATGTTAACCATCTTTGTTTTGTAGCCTGAATCACCATCATTGCTTTCTGTAGTCAGCACTTCACAAGAGTTTCTGGACCAACAATCTTTGCTTCTGTATAGAAAATCCCAGTAATTACTAGTATTTGGACTATCCATTCTTCACCAGTCAATCCTGTTGATCTGTATACATCTTATTGTATCATATTTGATTATGTATTTATGTATTGTCATGCTGGCTATAAGAGTACTGCCCCTTGTGTCTGTAAACACAAAAAAATGTTCCAGTTGTTAAAATCTAACATTATTTAGTTATTAAGAGAAAAAAATTGCTCTATAAATTGTATAAAGGAGATATTGTCTTTAATAAAAAAAAAGTATTTTTTAATGTTTCCTTGTTATATTTACACATCATATCCGTAAAAGGGATTCAAATTACATTTGTCTATATATTTTGTTATTGCTTTAGTTAAAATAATGATTTAGTACGAAGATGTAGAGCTACTACTAGTACTACCTTCTTAATGAATTGACATTTTTATTTCTATCAGAATTAAATTTTTTCTACAATAAATTTGTTTGAAAGCATTCAGTGTTGGGGAAATTTTAACTTTTTAAAAACTTTTTGTTTGCTTTGGATGAAGAATAGTCTGCTGATCAAATCTTACTAAATCAATATAAATGTTTTTGTTTTTTTTAATAGGCTAAATGCTACTCTTTCTTAAATGAAAACCAAAATGTCATACTTCCTATTTTTGTTTCATTTTTTTTGTTTTTTAAAGTGCTGATGTAAATTTTGTGTTTTCAGGATATTGTGCTTATGGAAGTAGACAGAGATGATAGTTTACTGAATCTTGTGATTAATGTGATTTGTGAGACAGAAAGACATTTGGTGAGTTAATTGCTAATTATTAATTGAAGTGACTTCTCATCAAATATTTTTAGAACAGGGTTTTCCAAACTTTTCTTACAAAAGAACACTTTGGCATTTGGAACTTATCTACCTTTTAGATTGATAATAATACCCTACTTGTAAAAAAAAATATAAAATAATAATATATTTTTCTTTGGGGATATGGAGGCTGAGTGGTAAAGTGCTTGGTTTCGGATGAAGGCTGGGATTTTGAATTTTGGGATTTTTAGAATGCCCCTAAGTCCACCCAACTCTGATGGATACCTGACCTTAGTTGGGTGGTTGGTTGTTGTGCTAGCCACATGATACCCTTGTAAACCTTTGGCCTTAGAAACACATGGCCTTTGCATCATCTGCCCTATAGATCACAAGGTCTACTTAACTTCTATATTTTTATTTGGAATTCTCATATTATCATTTTACTTTCTACTGGCATCAACAGTGTACTATTCCTAAAAAAAAAATGGTTAAAAAAAGTTAAATTGTGAAGGGGGGTGGTTGGATGGGCCCATACTTGAGGGACATGTGGAGCATCATTGTATAATCATCCTTGTGTTCAGCTAAACATTTAGTAGTGGGGCCTGTTTTGTTTACACTAGACTTCAATAGAAGGATGTTATAGCAAGAGACATTCAACCATTCTGAGGTGAGAAGAAAGGTTAAGAAATTACTTGTGAAAGCTTATTATTTAAAAACTTCTTTTCTTTGTTCACAGTTTGGAAAAGGCTGAGTAGAAGTATAAAACTTTATAAATGTGAAATACTAGTATTACACTCTGGCTATGCCGTTGATTTATTCCCAGGCTTCATATTGTTTATCATGACCGGAACACCCCCTTCTTTTTTTTTTTAATAAACATTCGAAATCTGTTTAATTATTTTTCTAATGCTTTATATGTAGACTGCAGCCTTTTGGGGAAATACCAAAAAAAAATACAAAGGATTGATAGAAAGCTTGCTGTGTTTCACAAATAGCTGTTGTCAGGTTTCGAATATGTCAAATCTGGTTTGTAGCAAGAGTCTAGAAGGTATAAGTGTACGAAATGTATGACAGTTTAAGAGATTTCTTGATCAATGAATCAGTCAGTGGTATTTCGTGCTTATATATAAAGATTATAACAACGACTTTATATCAGGCTCAGTATTGGAAAAATAGAGAATTAACCTGTTTCTGCACTTTGATTTCAAGATAAAATAATCCAGCTAAACACACATTGTAGAAAACAGACATAAAACAAAACACTGATTAAATTATTAGATTTGCATAGGTATTTTCTCTCAAATGTTCTGGTGTCTAGACATCATGGAAAATGAATTATTTGAACCTTGGAATTGTTCTCACTAGTTTTCAGAATGTTTCTGACTGACTAGATAAAAAAAGCTATGTGTTGAGAGATAGTAATGATGGGGATGTCTTAATATTTATTACTGAAGAGATAAAAAAAAAAGAGATGTTTTGAGAGATAGTATTGATGGTGATGTTTTATCCACAGACAATATTCCTTGGGAATGATGGGAAAATGATTCAAACCATTTCAAGTCAAGCCAAACAAGCCATCATGGACACCTTTAGATGTGACGTCAGGCTCAAACTGGTCGGACTGTTGAGAAAGAAGCACAAATGAAATTTGCAATCCCTTGTTGCTGGTGTATATTTGGCTGTTGCCTGAACTGACACCACTGGTGATGTGCAGGGGCTTGTAGGCTGAAGCATCCACTCTAAGTAAAATGTATTGTACTTTTGTAGACAGACCCGGTGTAAAGTGGTAAAGTGTGTTGAACAAGTGTTAACTTTTTAAATGTTCTGTTCATTTGGCTCTGAGATGAAGATTGATTAAATATGTGGTAATATCTCTTAAATCTTTTGCTTTTATCATTTATTGGTGAAGTGCATGTTTGGTCTTACTGAAAGTATAATCCTGTATGGTCTTACTAAAAGTATAATCCTGTATGGTCTTACTGAAAGTATAATCCTGTATGGTCTTACTGAAAGTATAATCCTGTTTGGCCATTTAAGACCTCTGTCATCAACTAAATCTATTTTGTTGCTATCCAAGTGTGTATGAGAAGGTATTTTTACTTTCCAAGTCTTCAGCTTGAACTTTTCTTCTTTGAATGAACATGACAGATTTTTTTTGACAAATAATCTTATTGGAGATTTTCACCATTAACTAAATGTCAAGGACACTAATTTGAATTTCTTTGTTGCCAAATAATTAAACTGTATTGAGTTATAATGTAAACATCTCAATGTGTGGTAGTTGATCTTCACATCAAATTGCCCTTATCCTGCTAGTTAGTTACCCAAAAATTTATTTTAAAAAATTTTAAGCCAGAGTGAAAGTTGTGTTTCTTCCATATTGAAATAATTTTGTTCAAACAGAAGAGCTTAGAACATTCTGCAGTGCTAATAAAAGTGCACAAAAATTATCCTATGCCTTTAAAAAAAAAAAATCTAGCTTAAATCAATTTTGTTTTTCATTAAATATGCCTTTAAAAAAATAAATAATAGTTTATCAACTTAAAAAAAAAAAATACACCAAAATTAGCTTGCTATTTTTAGCTTTTTTGTTATGTATGGAAATCTCCAATTCTAAGTAGATTAGACTTACTTAGATTTAGGTCCTCCAGCGCCGTTTGTCACAATGGGCATCAAGCTGTCTCCATAAAGATCTGTCATTGGCAATGTCTGAAGCCTCCTCCCATCTGGTGTCCACTGTTCTGAGATCCTCCATGAAGTGTGACGCCAAGTTATACGAGGATGTCCCTGTTTGCGCTTTCCTCATATTGGCCTCCATGTCATCACAACTCTTGGTATTCGTAGTTCATTTTGTCGTAGAACATGTCCCACAATCCCAACCTCACTAAGTGTTTGACTCCCAGTTCGGCATAGGATTTCCTCGTTTAAGACCCGATCTGTGGTAGAGACTCAATTTTGACAAATCACTTTCATGTCTCACATGCATATGTTGCAGTTGGAATGGCGATTGTGTTGAGGTGTATTTTCGTCTTGAGTCCAATGGCTTGGCTTGTCCAAATAGGCTGCAGTCTTTGGAAAATGCTCCCTGCTTTTCCTATTCGGCACACTACATCATGGTAGGCATCCCCATCATTTGTTATGATGCTGCCAAAGTAAGTGAACTTTGTTTTTTCTGAAAGTTCATTTAAAGTTTGTTTAATTAGAGAAATCATAAACCAACATTTCAAAGGAATGGTAGGTAAATGATGGCAGATACTAAATCAATAGTGGTCTCAGCCACTAGACTAGTATAAGACAAAAAATAGTGGTCTCAGCCACTAGACTAGTATAAGACAAAAACAAAACATTTTTGTAGTCTCATTTTTTTCCTTTATTTTTTCAGCTTTTTACTTCAAACTAGACAAAATGAAAATGAACAACCACAAAAAAAGTATTTACATGCAACAAACTTAACACACACACAATTCATAAGAACAACAACTGCCATCTGTAGAAAGCAGTTTGTAGAAAATACAAATTTGTACAATTTAATTCATCCATGAATTCCACATTCACATCCATCTTAACAAGGGGAAACAAGCAGGACTGACAATTGCTGGAGTGGAAGAGAAACTGAGCAGGCAACATGTGTGATCTTATTAAGGAGGAAAGGAAAAATGAGGCGGGGGGGGGGGGTGTTAAGCAGCACAGAATAAGATTTCATGCATGAAGAGAGAGCAACACAACATAACCTAATTCTGGTACAAACAAATATGCCAATTCTTTCTTCACACTGCTTAACAGACTCAACAAGTGGACTTAAAGACAGGAAATAATCTTCTGGTGTTAACATTAAGAACTAAGACAACACACACATGCTGAACAGAAAATGTTATCAGTATTAATGAAGTCTTTTGACAATAAACAAGATGGAACATTTGCTTGGCAATCACACAAAATTTGAATTGTTCAATCAAGAATTTAAAAAAACCATAACTGGTCTCTTGCGCAAGTCTTGAGTACACAGTTTATAGTAATTCTTTGTAACCTTAACTAAAACTTTATAGATCATTATTTATGTTCAATATATACATAATATTATTACTATTTAAGTTTATAGTACATTGTACAATTTTTCAATGAATTATAACATCATAAACAATTACAAGCAAGAGATCTAAATCCAGGTGGCAAGCCTAATGGAGAGGAAACCCACTCCTGGACTCATAGAGCCTTTTCAATGCTAAAATATTCACATAGATGAGAATGTAAATAAAGTATGCATGAAGACCAACAAACCAATAAAAGCATTTCTGAAAGAAGGGAAACCTGTTAGACAAATTGTACTAGTCATTTGTAAAAGAAAGGGGAACCCATTTTATTTATACAAGAAAGGGAAGCCATTAGACACTAGTGATAGAGCTAAAAATGTTCTTTCCAACAGAGTTTATAGACTAATGTATTTGATAGAAATGTAAATGTGAAACAGGCTTCAAGTACTGGACAATGATGTAATACCAGCTTCTATTCACTACATCTCTTTTAATGTTTCAAATATTTTTTGATTGCATTTATTTTATTTGTCATTTTAATAAGCTTTCCACCAATCAGCACCAGCTGTTAGCCTCAGCAGAATTGGCAATGTGCCCAAGTTAAATAGAGAGACTCGTCTAAGAATTATATATATATCCAGGTGGCAAGCCTAATGGAGAGGAAACCCACTCCTGGACTCATAGAGCCTTTTCAATGCTAATATATATATAATAAAGATAATTTTCATATCCCACACATTAAATATAAAGCTTCAAAATCAACACTTACTCTGAAGGATGAGGGAATAGAGAGGGTAGTTGAAACCACTTCTGACTTCTAAACATCATATTGATAGGAAATCATCTAACAAAGGTTTTAAAATAAAAATTTTGAGGAAATATTTATCTTCAAAATTAAAAGGATATATATATATTCATTTTCCTGCACTCCTGGCTAAAAGCACTGTATCTACATAGTAATAAACTACATGTTGGTTGTGATTTGAATTCTTGTAGGAGATACCATAAGTATGATGGCAGTTGCCTTTTCCCCTAACTTTTGACATGGGCCTTCATCCCCAACTGATAATTTATCCTTCCTCAAAATTTAGACAAAAAGTAATTATTGATTTATAATAGCAGGAAGAAAAAGAACCACTATAGTTCTTACAATAAGAAAACAAAAATGTCTTAATGAACAATTATGTCCTTTGTTTTTATAGGTTTCTACAAAGATGAATGATTTCAAGAATTCTTTTTGATATTTTGGGTCTTTGGCACATTGGCATAATTTAGGCCGTGTCGTGGCCAGTCAAGAATTCTTTTAAGTTAGGGAGGCATCTGAATGATGTCCAGACACAAAGCAATAACATAAACAGGTTGGTAAGATAATGTCATAAAATCCACAAATATTGTGTTTGTTTTTCCAATAAAATGTATGGACAGAGCAAAAAGAAATGACAATGTGGTTATTTGTTTTCTGGTACTGCAATGGGCGGCACGGCGGCTGAGCGGTAAAGCGCTAGGCTTCTGAACCTGGAGTCCCGGGTTCAAATCCTGGTGAAGACAGGGATTTTTAATTTTGGGATATTAGGGCGCCTCTGAGTCCACCTAACTCTAATAGGTACCCGACAGTAGTTGGGGAAAGTAAAGATGGTTGGTCATTGTGCTGGCCTCATGACACCCTCGTTAACTGTAGGCCACAGAATCAGATGACCTTTTACATCATCTACCCTGTAGACCACAAGGTCTGAAAGGGGAACTTTTTTTACTTCTACTGCAATGGGCCCATGGACTTTCAGTGTTGGAAATAAAGCATCCGTCAGAGGGCTGTGTTATCAATGATATACTTGGTACAGTTTCATTGATAGCTGGAGGAAATAAACAAGAAGTGTCTCAGCATATTCAATGAAATGGGATCAAGTATAGTCTGAACTTACTTTGGATAGAAAACCTAAAAGTTTCAGAGTTCCAGCAATGTCAGACTTTTCACTGGGATCTAAAAAAAAGAAGAGGCATGGTGGCTGAGTGGTAAAGCACTTGGTTTCCAAATCTGAGGGTCCCAGGTTTGAAGAATGGGATTTTTACTTTCAATATTAATTTTTACTCAGCTCTAATGGGCACCTGACATAAATTGGGGAAAAGTAAAGCTGATTGGTCATTGTGCTAGCCACATGACACCCTCATTAACCATGGACCACATAAACAGATGACCTTTACATCACTGCCCTACAGACCACATGGTCTGAGAGCAGTACTTTACTTTTACAGAAAAGAAGGGAGGAGTGAGGATGCTGTACTAATGTACGTTGAAAGAGACAGCTTAGGAACTTTTGACAGCTTATATGTGTATCTAAGCTTGAACACATCATGTGGTTCCAATGTGAAGTGGAGCTTCAACTGTGGGATCAAAACGTAAGCTTTCCCTATTTTATACATGTTAAATTTCTACAGAAAAAAAATGGTAAGGCTTCATGGCATACTGGTCTATTGCCATCAAGCATCAAATAAAGACGAGAGTTTAAAATGACACCAAAAAATGTTCCACAAAGCTCAGCAAAACCTTAAACCAAAACATCAAGACAACCAAAGAACTTGATAACAGCAATCTTAAAGTAAGCAGTTTGATCATACTACTTCTAGGACAAACAATTGGGGGAACTCTCAGAAACGTAACACATGAACATGACGTCAGCCTTTTGTTGAGTTGATGTGGACAAACACAAAAAATGTCAACATTATTAGAAAATCACCTGCCAGTATAGCTTTCTAGGGTTAAAGGTTGCACACTGACCCAAATGAGGACACAGCCCAAACTATTGTTCTACAAAATGTTAGTATATAAAGAAGAATCGTAACTTAACTTTTATTAGGTGCAATAAGGCAGAGATGAAGATTGTATTTCAAACATACAATACATTGGAAATGACTATGAGCTACATTTCTTTAACACTTATTTATTGGAATACATTGAAATGTACTTTGTTAAGCAACCACTGTGTCATATATTAAAGCGTGTTCAGTCTATTTTAAATTCCTTGTCAAACAGGTTTTAAAATAGATATAATACAATGTTCTTTAGTTAAAAAGTGCATTCTCCTTTCCATCTAAAGGGTCAATGGTGCAATAGCTGATACATACATTCAATCCAAGAATGAAACAAATTTTAAGTTTCATTTAGTAACCACTTAATTAGTCAACAAATATATTTATAATAGAGAAACATTATGTATTGGTCTAACTCAAATGTAGTGATCCAACTCAATAAAGTGCAACCAGAGCCAATGCTGTGCTATACGAGTCTAAAGATAACTTTGTATTTTATCTATAAATATAGAACTTGCTTAAATGGTGGAATAAATTTTACTCTTATAACTATAACAAAGGTAGTGTTAAAGATGTATATACTGTTGGATTAAAAAAAAAAACACCACCTCAGATTCTTTTGAAATTAGGTAGATCCTGAACAGAATACTAGTTAAGAAAGGACATTTCTTGTCAACAATAATTCATAAATCACACAGGAATAAACACAAAAAATATACAGATTTTAACAAATGTTCACAATAACTTGGAATAAACAAAACTACCTTCCTTCCAGTAACAATCAACCACATAAACCTGTGACCTTTCTATGTTCTAGTTGTAGCATTAAATGTTTTAGTGTAAAAGATGAATGTCAAGTCAATTGGCAATGAGGCTCTGAGATTAACATATGGACATGTGTCCCAAACTTCCTCAGAATGAAATCATGTCAATTGTAGGCTGCAGTGTGGGAATAATGGCTTTATTTCACATACCACGTTGGAAAATCTAGGTGCAAGTCTGTATTGCTTTTCTCGTTCAAAAGTCCACATAATTCTTTCCTTTCTCTAGGCAACTGCAGCACTACACTCTTTTGAGTCCAATGAATAAATACAGTCCAACCTAAACCTTTTCACCCCACTCTAACATACAGAAATACTTTACAATAGAAACAAATATCAAAACTGGTGATGAATCCTGAATGTGTCATTGTGTATCCTAGAATGTGTGCGCTGTTATTTTCAGCCTTGATTATCTGTTAAATGGCACATCTTTTTGCTTTGAGATAAATAATCCAAAAGAAATCACAAAAAGTTCAAAACTCTAAATGAAACCTCAACATTGGTTCCATTTTATTTTTTGTCCGGGCCCCCCCATAGTTTTTATGTTTTACAACTTGTGACTCTTGGGGAGTGGGGGGCCCTAGTCCTAGTTAATATTTCTGTAAGACACCCTGTCAAATGAGGCTTCCCGCTTCATGTGAACATCCCACAACAAAGGGAAGCTCATTCCCACAGAAACAAAGAGAGAGAGAGGATCAGCATCTCCTATGTGACTTGCTACACTTCCATGTGCTTGGGCGTGGGGACAACCATGAAAGGTTCATGCCACATCCGTCGTAGATCTCCCTGGGTAGAAATAAAAGAGAGAGTCAGACTGTTGCAAGTGAAAACAAATGTAATGATTTGGGTACTGTGATAGTATATTAAGAGAAAAACATTCTTTAGCTAGGAGAGGGAGAGAAAAGGTGAGACACATCCTTGACAAACTGGAGGTTTAAATAAATATATTTCTAAATCTGTGACTATATTAACAAGAGTAATATAAAGATAAAAGACTAACAATCTACAAGGAAGAATTGTGCTAGCAACACTTACCTTGAGGTATGCCATGGTCAATAAAGGAAGGAGTGTAAATGGAACGAGGTAGAGCAGAGCTGGTTGAGCAGCTTTGAAGACTTCTGAGGAGACTGTTGCTGTCAACAAGCCTGTAGGAAGAAAAGATTCAAACTCTTTAACCATAGTGCCTCTGAATGAAAGTTTAAATGAGATCACTGTAATTGTAGCAGAAAATACATTTCTTGTTCTAATAATAATTTAATAATGAACAATAGTCAAGGAAGTTTGTCGTGTTATACACACATTCAGTGGCATCTTAGTCTTATACTTCAAGTTACTCACATCTAATTATGGATCAAATACAGTAATAGTTTAAACAGCTTTTGGAAAATGCTTACCTAAGAAATATCCAATCAGGGAGCAGTGGAAGTAGGACAGCCGCTGGACATAATTAGGTGGAGGTGGAACTCCTGTTTCCGCAGAGCAGGTTTGCGACTTCTTGTATGTATCATAACGTAGCACAAAGCACAACAAAAGGCCTGGCATCACCTGTAAATAGTAAGACCATATTTAATCCTACAAAAAAAAGAGTAAGAAATGAATGCTGCAGAGACAGTCAACAGAGCTCACAACTGACTGTGATCTTAACATGAAACTTTATGCACAACTATCTTTGTAGTTTGGGACTATCTGCTTAGAATCTGGCCAAATTACGCAATTAAATCTGATGCAAGAAAAATTTACAAAGTTCTACAAAAAAAAAACACTTTTTTTTTAAAAACAAATAATGAAGAGAAAAACAACCTTGAAAACTTATCAAACTAAAATGTGAAACCAGAATCTAAATCATGAAAACAAAAGTTTCATTATCAACTAGAAAGAGATGATCCTTATATCTTCTTATCTTATATAATACAGACGTTACTTCAAAAAAGAAGATGATTACGTCCTACGCGTCATGCATTTAGTCATGCATATTAACCAATGACTTAAATTCTGCCAAGTCACTGGTTTTTCTGGCTAGCTCAGGCAACCCATTCCATGCTCTAATAGCACTAGGGAAGAAGGAGTATTTGTACAAATTTGTCCTAGCATATGGGACGAGGAATGTGCCTTTATTTTTGTGTCTTTCAGAGTATTTTATTAAATTTTGTTTTTGTATTTGAAGATTATGGTTCAGTGTTTTATGTATAATTGCTACTTTACTTTTGAGTCTTCTGTCCTGAAGGCTTTCTAAATTTAGTGATTTTACTAATGGTGTTACCCTAGTCAAATGTGAATATTCGTTTGTTATGAATCTCACTGCTCTATTTTGTGTTTGTTCCAGTTTCTTAATGTTTTCTTGAGTTGAGGGGTCCCACACGGTGGATGCATATTCTATTATTGGCCTAACCAAGGTTAAATAACATTTTAGTTTTATGTTCTTATTTGATTTATAGAAATTTCTTTTAATAAACCCTAATGCTTTGTTGGATTTTTTTATAGTTTCATCAATATGTGGATTCCATGACAGTTTTTCATTTATTATAACACCTAGGTATTTTGAGTTTTTAGTCTGTGTTACTGGTTTGCCATGAATAAGATAAGTGGAATTAATTTGTTTAATTTTTTTTGTTACTCTTAACAACTGACATTTTTCTGGGTGGAAAGACATGCTCCAATTTGATTCCCATTTCTGTAATTCATCTAATTCTCTTTGTAAAATATCTGTGTCTTGTTTTGTTTTTATTGTTCTATATATTATGCAATCGTCTGCAAATAATCTGACTTTTGTTCCTGAACTAATGCAATTTGGTAAATCATTTATGTAAATTAAAAATAGTAGTGGACCCAAGACTGTTCCTTGAGGTACACCTGAGTTTACTGTTATTGGTGTCGATTTAGAGCCATTTATTATTACAGTTTGTTCTCTCCCTATCAGAAAATCTTTAATCCACTGATGCAGTGGACCGTTAATGCCGAAATATTTTAATTTTTTAAGCAAACTGTGGTGGTGAACTTTGTCAAAAGCCTTGGAAAAATCTAGTAAGATAGCATCTATTTGTTCACTATTATCTAAACCTTTTGAGAAATCATCAATTAGTCCTATTAGTTGTGTTTCACATGATCTATATTTCCTAAAGCCATGTTGGTATGGGGTGAGGACATTATGTTTGTCTAAGTGGTTTATGATGTTGCTACATATTATGTGTTCTAGTATTTTACATGTGATGCTGGTAAGTGATACTGGTCTGTAGTTTCCTGGATCAGATTTTTCTCCTTTTTTAAATAGGGGGGTGACATTAGCTTCTTTCCAGTCCTTTGGTACTCTGCCCTGGTTAAGCGATGCCTGAAAGAGTATTTTGAACACTGGGGCTAGCTCATTGCTTAGTTCTTTGAGTAATCTAGCTGGAATACCATCAGGTCCAGACGCTTTATTTGGTTTGGTGTTGGCTAATAGTTTTTTAATTCCATTTTCTTGTACTACTAAATCTTCTATGTTGTCTACTTGGTTCAAATTAAGAATTATGTCTTTGTCTCCTGGGGCTGAGAATGCTGATGCAAAGTATTTGTTTAGGATGTTTGCTTTAGTTTCATTATCATTATGTATTATGTTATGTTCATCTTTTAATGGCGCTATGCCTGTTGTTTCCATTTTCTTAGACTTAATGTATGACCATAGGTTTTTGTTGTTATCTTTAGATATTACATTGTTTATGTATTCACTCTGCAGCTGTCTGCTTACTTTTTGGGTTAGGTGTTTAATTTTTATATACTTTTTGTAAACTCTTTCTGCCTTGGTTTCTTTAAATTTTCTATATAGGTTTTCCTTCTGTTTACAAAGCTTCTTTAGTCTATTATTAAACCAGCATTTATTTATTTTGTTTGATGTGTATTTAGTTGGTATATGATTTTCTATAATGCTTTTAAGATGGTTTTTAATGAAATTCCAGAGGTCATCGACTGGTTGGTTAATGTCTTTTTCTAATAAGAATGTTTGTTGAAAGTTTAATGCAGCTTGGTGTAGTTGTGTTAGGTTACATTTATTCCAGAGTAAGATTTTTCTTTTGGTTTTTGTATTGGCTACTGCTTTTATCTGACTGTGTATTTTTATGATCTCATGGTCTGATAGACCAGGGATAATATCGTAATCAACTACTAATCCAGGTCTGTTGGTTAAGAAGAGATCTAATGTGTTGTTTAATCTAGTTGGCTTTTTAAACATAAATCATTTATAGATCTGGAAGGAAAATTTCAAAGGATGATATCATTTCCTATTTTTTGCTAACGTGCCAAAAAATATTTTTTGGGGGAAAAATTTTATGCGTTTTACACATTAAAAAATGTAAATTTAGTGTTTCATGGTTGGTGCTATTAGCTTTTTTATATTTTGGAGAGATATGATCAACAGAAATTTTTTTTTATTTTTCATATATCAATTATGAAATGGCAGCATTTTTTTAAAATCTATTTTGATTGGGTATTTAAAAATATTTAGGTCTTAATATGCTTAATTCTGGATTTAATCAGATGCCTGTGTCTGATTTTAATCTGAAGTGTGTGATTCAATGTGGAATTTTATTCAGACCTTTGTCATGATAAACCAGTTGCACCATCTACCCACCATACAAAGTCTTTCTTTATCCTTTTAGTATGTTATATAGACAAAAAAAAGCACAATCTGACTTACCAGTGTTGTCTGGATTACATACCGAGTCGCGACCCCCCTAAGATGGCCAGTTTGTGCATGCTGTTTACTTTATGTTTAGATATATTAACTGCAAATTTCATAGCCTAATAAAAGGTAGTGAATATAACAGAACTTTAGGAACTCAGACTAATACTACTTTGTTTCCATAAGAAAATTGTTTCTAAAATATATAAATATGTAACCATGTGATGAAATTTGCTGGTGAATGTTTTTGATGTTTGTTTCTTTGTCCTTGTATTTTTTTGTACTTACAAAAATGTTTTAATTAATAGGTATCGATAAGAAAATGAAAGTTGGCATAGAAAAGGCAAGAAATGATCTTAACTATTTCATATTAAATTAGGGTTCCTCAACTTCAACCCATGAAGCTTCCATAGAATAAAAAAAAATTACATTTGCAGCCCCACTTGCTCCTAGCCTAAGAATCAGAGATGGGAATCGAACCCAACTTTTAAAGTTCGGGTTCGGTTTGGTCAGATTAAATTTAGAGTTCGGTTTGGTTCGATGACGAGTATAGTTCGGGTTCGATTCGGTTAGGTCTAAAGTTCGGGTTCGGCTCGGTTCAATGTTATGAAATTATGTAATAGCAAAATTAAGTTATAAGGTATAATGCAATTTATTAGTTAAAACACTTTCATTTGAATTTTTACATAAAACAAATACTTTGCAATATATAATAGGCTATGGGCAATACTTTTTCCAAAATAATGTTGCCTACATACATTTAAAGCGTTGTAAAAATTTCTTAATGGAGATAGAATTGAAGATGCTGCTGGTTTTCGCTTAAGTCAGCAAGTGGTTTAATTCCGGGCGTGACTCGGCGCTAAGCGTATTCTAACCTTTTTCTCTTAGTAAAAAGAGAGAATTTTTTAAAAAGGCTAATATTGATGTTTTCTTTCAGAACGCACTATTCATCATAATAAAAAAAAAGTCGAGGGCCATATTAAATCTAATAATAAAGAGGCAGACCTGGCCAATAGAATTATGTAAGGGACATTCTATGTAGGCCTACATATTGCTCACATACTTCTATAATTGGCATGATCTTTTTTAAATAAATATTGTTGTGTAAAGACGTCTCTATCGAGGATTTTTTTTCACACATAAGTCGTCACTATAATGAATTGCAATATACGGAAGAAATTTGACTATTCTGAGACAAAAATGCAGAAGAATCACACTAGCGGAGATGTTTTAAAATGTTTTCTTCAAAATGTTTTGTCCCATATTGTGCATACGCGCCTCGCAAAAAGCAGTCTACAGTTGACAAGGTCTTATTAGAAGATAAAATGACATCTCCTACTTAATATATTTTAATTTTTAAACATGTAATTATACTAATATTCAGATAAGTTACAATGAAAATAAAACATTTTTTTCAATGTTAGTTGGTCGTTGGTTTGTCGCTTACAAACAGCTAGCACAATTGAACCAATAAAGGTGTTTTATATTTTTACCGGTAAGGATAGTATAGAGGGACTTCTTATGGTCCCACAGTTACGCTGGGCAGGGCACGTATCCCATTTGGGAGACGAATGTGTGCCAAAAGCAGTCTTTTTTGGTGAGCTAAAAGGTGGTCGATGTAACAGAGGTGTCCCATGGAAACACTTCGAAGACCAGCTCAGGCGTCAACTTTCCTAAGCTGACATTGAAGATAGCATCTGGTTGCATGCGGTCTCAGAACGAGTCAGTTGGAGTTCACTCCCGAAGGCTGCGGGATACACATTTGAGACCAAAAGAAAATCCGCTGCTGAGGACAGACGCAGGCGCGAAAATAAAAAACTTAATCGACCACCTGCGGACAGTGGTTATGCTTGCCCTGGATGTGGCAAAATATGTAGGTTACAGCTGGGGCGTAGCTAGGAATTTTTTCATTATTTGGGGGCCCGGGAGGGGCTTGACCTCTTTGGGTGCCCCTGCATTTGCGTAATATTGAATGTTTATTGTAAAATCCACTCATTTTGGGCCCCCCTCAAGTAGGAGCCCGGGGGGATTTTACATTTCTCCCCCTCCTTCCCTACCCTTGCTACGCCACTGATAATATTCCAATTTGGAATACTTCACAATTTTGAAAAAATAAATTACTAAATAGAAGATAATTGAAATGTATTTTAAACTAGAACACAAATGAACTTATTTATATCTACACTCTCTAATCGGCCACAACTATTCTACTCTCAACTAACAGCCATCTCAAATAAAAGGGACAATATTTTAATGTTGACTTTCTACTTACTAGGAACTAGAGTCTAGATCTAGATCTAATTAGAGGGCGCCTATTCGACTCAAAACCAATATTGCAAACAGCCCGCGAAAATTGAAGGCCAGGGGAGAATCGGCAAATACGGAAAAACCCATGGGAATCTTAGCGCGCCACTTTGTTTTTTTTTTTTTTTAAAGTTTTCAAAATACCCCACCCCCTTTCACGTTTTCAAAGTATAATGGAATCATTGGAATTTAAATAAAAAAAGTAATTTTTTTATTTTTAATAATCGAAAAATATAAAAAAAGGATGTACAAATTGCAAAATTAGTTCGGTTAAGAAAAGGAGGGTTCGTTTTTTTCGGTTCGTACCAAACAGTTTCAGAGTTCGGGTTCGGTTTGGTTCGTTTGGTTTGGGTTCGGTTCGTTTCCCTTCTCTACTAAGAATGAGACTGGGAAGTGCAGAAAGCTACCTCGCCTGAATCAGAGCCCCTGCAACTTTCTCTTGTATTCTGTGCTGCAGACTAAAACATACTTTTAATTCTAGCCCAATAAGAGCTGTATTGAAATGTCATCAACAGATCAATGCAAGACAGCAAGAAGCAATGAAATACATTGTGGAACTAAGAAAGTCTAATGGAATCACTGTAGGGGAAACATGTCAATAAATCTTTTGAAAAAGACAAATCATGCAAAAAGGAATACCATCTAAAAGGTCTTACTCAGAAATTAAACAATGTCTCTTAAATTCTTAGTTAAGTAAAAATACAGGGCAGATGATGTTAAGGTCATCTGTTTCTTTGGAAAACGGTTAACAAGCAGGGTGCCATGTGGTCAGCCCAACCACCAACCGTCTTTACTTTCCCCAACTAGTACCCAGAGGTACTCAGAGGCACCCTAAAAATCCCAAAATTCAAAATCCCAGTCTTCACAGTGAATGGAACCCAGGACCCAAGGTTTGTGAGCCAAATGCTTAACCACTCAGCGACTGTACCCACATAAACTCTTAAATTCTTTTAATTTTAGAAACAATGGTCATTTTACTTGATTTACCTTCAATTATTGAATTAAAACTACAATGAAATTCAGTTTTTTTTGTCCCTTGAAAATTAAATTTAATGCCCTGGACTTCCCATCCCGTGTCTGGGTACGTCCCACAGTTTGAGAACTGCTGGGCTAAACTTTATTCATATTATATGGTCACCAGTAGAATAAAGCTTGGCATACTGCAAGACTCTAATAACAGAACTATGCGTCAGAAGTCTACTCACAATATCTCCCAAGCCAAGCATATTGAAGTGACTGGAATTTTGAGAACTGAAAATAAAACAAGCTTAACATTTCAAGCCAACTTGAAAAATAATTTTAAAAAATAGTGAAGTACTTTTGTTAGAGCTTTGAAATTATCATTGAAATGAAATTTTATTTGTCAGAAAAGCATATGTATTTGATAGTAATAAGTAATAGCATAGCTTTCTAGCAAAGTAATGTGGTTGTCACACTGACAGAGCATTAATACTATGTTGTGATTCTGTTCACACTTGAGAGTGATGTGGATTCTTTGTGAAATAATGTTCTTTTAATTAAACACAGAAATACAAGTGATGAAACAAAGCTTGAAAGAACTGAACTTAATTCATAACATGAACCTGCACATCTCCAAATAACAATTTTGAATATTATAGAATCAATAGTACAATTCCTCATCTATTATTGTCTTCCCTTTTTCTACTCTTTCCAATGTCAATGTTTTCCAACTAATCCACATAGTCAAGGATTTTCCTGAGCTATTTTTTAGCCATTCTAGTAAGATAAACAAGTTCCTTAGTAGTGATCTGAGTAGTAGTCTTAGCAATTTTTGTAGGGATCTCTTCCATTGTTAAAAGCCTGTGTTTGCCATCCTGTGACAGTAAATATAATCATTTCAACACTAACATTTTTTTTTCTTACAATCAAAACAGGAATTTTTAGTTATTTTGGGACTCGCCCAAGTCTTTATCTCTGATCAGTTCATTATTTCTGTTGGGGACAGCATACACCTTTGCCGTAATGCTTTAGTCTACAACAAGCAACAGAAATTAGTGCAGAAAATGTGAGGAGTCCAAAAAGTAATACAATGACATGTGACATGTAGCTTTGTGTCAGTATAGGTAAAAGCTCTGTCTCTACCTACCTTGGAAATACTAATTTGGCAGGTAGAGAAAGTTTTGGTGCATCCCTTACAAGACCAGTCAAGTGAAGCTTCTTGGCAAACAAACCAACCTGTCAAGAAATAAAGGCCATAAGTGTTTATGGCTACGATCTTCAAACTCAATTTTATTTAAATTTAAAAGGAAAACATTCATTCTGTACTGAAACCTGCAGGGATAACATTCATTCTAAAACTAAACCTGCAGGGATAACATTCATTCTAAAACTAAACCTGCATGGATAACATTCATTCTAAAACTAAACTGCCATGGATAACAATTTTGTGTATAAACCGTCATTCTGAGCCTAAAACATCATGGATAATATTCCTTTTATAGTGAACCCACAGTGAATATTATATCAATTCTGTGCTAAGTTCTGAGTATTTTACATCAATTTTGTGCTGAACCCTTAGTAATTTACATCAATACTGTGCTGAACCCTACATGGATGAACATGAATTCAGGGCTGACAAATCCAAGGAGAACACAATGTAATGTTTAAATCAATAATGAGACTTTTTTTTTTTTTTACCTCTTTGTAAAGTGTAACTTTTAAAAAGTAAAGGTTGTGTTTATTATATGATGAATTTATGTTGCAACAATATGTAAAGTGTTTTATCTACAATTTTTAAAAAGGTTTGGTTTTATTAAACTGCCACAGCCATGTTTCTATGAACTGCAACAATGTTTATGAGCTCCACAGATAATACAACTTACAGGATTATCAGCTGGCCTTGTTGCCACTTTGACCATCACATTTGTACTGAAAATGTAAGATGAGAAGAATACCTGGCAAAGAAAAAAAAAGTGTTATATTCAGGTCAAGGATAACCAATGTCTTAGCAACAGCTGTTTCTATGAACTAGATATAATAGTTGATCAATATGAAATAAAATAGATTGTTATCACAGTGTCACAATAATGTACCAAGACCGAAATGGCTTACCCAGAATACATCATAGACAAGCAGGCCTACAAGCAGCAGTGTGGAGACCTTTAAGCTTGGCAGACGTACCAGGGCAATGAATGCTACACACAGCCCCATTCCTAGAGCTAATTTAAACAAGAAAAACATTTAAAAAATATTTTTTTAAAAGGACAATACCGCCATTATACAACTTCAAATATAACAAAATAAAAAAAAATTAATTTAAATAAATATTTGGCTCAAACTGGGCATCCATCTGGTGATTTTTACACTGTCAGCTGTGTGATCATAACTACTAACACAAGTCCTAGACTTCTGATTTACAAAAGATCTAGTCTACATCTACTAGAATCTAGTTGTATTATTTATTAGATTTATGTAAAAAATATAAGTAAAGCTTAGATAAACTTTCAATAAAGTTGAAGAAACTTTAAAATTACTCAGTTATCACATAATATCAGTATACTACGGATGACTATGCCATGGTTTTTTGTTTTATTATTGAATAATTCCAATGATAGGCCTTTAAATCTAGACTCACAAGACGATGCACAAAATTGTCCTGAACATTAATTTATTAAACTCTTGAATCAATAATGCCTTACATTTAGAAATTCCTCCTTTCGAAACCGATGTTAGCTAAAAATGTAAGTCTAGTACTCAAGCCAAATTTACATTTATTTATTTTTTACTTTGAAAAATTATAATGGTTTTCCTCATGTTACTAATGAGCTAGCAATTCTTTCCTCAGCAATATACATCAACTGTTAAATTTCTAAGAAATCGCTGAGAAACGCTTTTGAGAGCTGCAGAACGCATCTAGGTTTCATGCATACAGGTTCCATGAAGTTATGACATGAATAGAGGTATTGTAAAAAAAAAATGATGAGATTTACAGGAGAAGTTTTCTCCACTCCAGAGTAGGAAAGTTGGGGAGGAGCCATCCTACAAGCATGCTAATTATCATAGCTCTAGATTCTGTTTCTGATGCAAGCTCCTGATATCATTACTTACCATCCATCAACAGCCAATGTCCAGTGAGGATCCAGACGCAAACAATGGTAAAAGAGAGACAGAAGGAGATGATTTCAGCAGCAGTGAACCGGCCACACACACCAAAGGAAACTCTGTCAAGAGAGTTACAACAATATGAAGTGAGATATATTTATACTATAAGAACTGTTTGTAATATGCTCACAGAAGTAATGCAAGTATACTCTGGGATATAGCAATATTATGAATTAAGACACATGATCAGAAAACAACTTACTTCTGACCACTGGAACATGGCTGTACAAAATACTGACACATTGGTAGGAGGAGAAAGGCAAAGGCTACAGTTGCCAGAACTGAAAATGAAATAATGTCTAGGTTTTATCTAGTATAATTATATGAAGTAATATTAATTTAAAACCAACATTTTATTTTACTAAAGCATCTATGATTTCTCAAAATAAAATTAAAAAAATTCCCCCTTCTCTTTTCTAAGTTTTTTTTTTTTTTTTTTTTTTACTAAAAATTGTTATTCTATCAGGGAAAATGCAATTGGGAATATGGTCAACCAGGCGTTAGAGCCAACCCTTAATGGTCTTTGGATATCAGATGTTAAATTTTGACTAAACATCCATGTGACAAATCCAAAACCCAATAATTAAAATAGACTTCACCAAAACAATTCTGTCTAGGTAAGGATTTCTAATTCAAGATTTGAACGACTAATGGTGCCAGACTTTGACAAAACATTTATGGAATCCCCAGTTTCAGAACATAGTTGATGGTTCCCCATGTAGAGCTAGTGAAGCTACTCCTTCATGGTCAAACATAAGCTCTAGCTCATTTTCTATGAACATGAAAATGTATGTGGAACTTGATTTCTGTTTTAAAAAGCTGACTTCATTAAGGCATGGGTAGATTGAGTGACGACCTACATCTGATGGCCCAAATAATGCATTAAAATGACTGTTGAAAATGTTTCTGCCAACCACCCAGCCTATCAAGTTCATCTAGTCTGCACACACTGTACTTAAAACACAATGTCTAAGATAGCAGAAACACACAGTGAACTAAACATAACACATGCACACACTAACTTACTTGCAGTGAAGATAGCAAATACAACTTGGAGTGAATCAAAAAAGAGAAACATAATGAGGAGAGAGATAGAGGCCCCCACTGGAAGGAACATTGCCTGGCAAGTATCGAGGGTCTGAAGCTCTGGGAACAAAAATAATTACAGTACAAGACAACACAAGCATTGTTGTAACTACATACATTTAGTGTTTGTGTATCAGTCAATATTTATTAGTTTTATTTGCTACTAGTATCAGTCTATGCATAGAGAAAGCTAATCTGACAGTTACATTTACATGTTAACGCTAAATAAGGTTTAATGGCAATGACACTGAAAAGATTTTTTGCAAAAACTCTTGAAATTCATTTTTCCCTTTTGGAACATTTAAGTGTTTACAGGGAACTTGTTCTCAAGAAGTAAATGGGAACATAAGACTTGAGTATTTTACTGAGAATTTAGTCTCAAGAATAGAAAGGAAACAAGTCAATTGATTTACTGGGAAATTAAGTCTCAAAATTAAATGGGAACATAAGACTTAAGTATTTACAGGAACTTAGTCTTAAGAATTAAATGGGAACACAAAATGAGTATTAATTGGGAATATAAGGAGTCTTAAGTATTTACTGGGTTACAGGGGACATAAGTATTTACACAGAACATCAGTAGAAACCATGTTAAACCAACACTCACAACCCTTTAAAACATACTGACTGACTGAAAATGGGTTGTCAATTTCTTCATTCAAACTCAGTGGAAATACATGTTTTATTTTTTCTCTAAGTTCTGAGAATGTTGGGCTTTGAAGATAAGCATTACTTCAGATCAATACATTATTGTGAGAGCTTGGCAGTGATCACTTAAACCTAGTTCCTTGCCTTACATTTCAAAAGCTGTGCATACACTATCTGAAATGTATTTTTTTAAACTAGACATACAAGCTTACTGACACACAATGTCTGTCTTAAAAAAAATTATACTTTTCAGGACAAACAACTGCGACAGTGACTATTGCCAGTTTCCAACTTCTGGCTCAGATCAATGGCACCATAGGACAAAAGCACTGACACATATCTAGCACAGCTGTACTCACGAGATTCAGCATCTGTGTTGCTACTGCTAGGCAGGTTGAGTCCAAACTTTTCTTTCTCTTTTTCATCTTTCTCTTTCTCTCTTTCTCTTTCAATATTCAACGACCTGAAATAAACACAGAAAGACTAGAGAAAAAAAAACAAAAAAACTTTTTAATCTGAAACCCATTGGGTACAGGACAATACAAACTCAAGACACATGAAATAATGCCGACCTCTAAAATACTACAACACAACAATTCATTTAATTGACAGTTGTCTACATACTCCTAAGCAATAGACTATCAACTTAAATGTCATGTCAACAGTCAAAACATTCATGTCAAGTGATAGCAATCTTCACACTTCATGTCAATCAGTCCAATCAAATGACATCTGGCTACTATGGTCATTCCAAACACTGCTGTTATCTCTGATTCTCAAGTTAAACATCCCAGAAAGAGACTACCATCTCAGAGTTAAAAGAACAGTTTCATTGGTTATTGTCTTTCAATTTCTGGTCAACCAGTACAGTTAAATGAAAATTGTCTATAATTTTTAGGCCTAACACTCTGGTTATTTATAATTTTCAAGTTAAGTGTTAAACATCACAGTAAGAGCTCCTGTCTCAAAGTCAAAGTTTCATTGATGAAACTGTCTGGTCAAGCTCAAGTCAATTGAAAGTCGCCTAGGAAGCTGATGGCAAACACTTAAAATCAGCAAGCATTTATGTAAAACCTTCGGTTCAATAGTCAAGTGACAACTAAGTGGTCCAATAAAAACATAGCCCTCTGCAACTATTACCTGAAGCTGCCATAGACTATCAACAGAATGGAGATGATGAAGGTAGAAATTCTAGACGAATCCACAATGGTCAGTGCCCTAAATGTGACAAGAAAGAACACAACATGTATCAAACAAACTGTTAAAATTATCTGGCATATGTAATCATACTTTAAAAAAGCAGAGCCCAAACAGATGAGTGGGAGAGGAAGGACTTTTTAAGGAAGAATTTTGTATATGTAAGTGTCAACTAAACAGTTTCTTCTGTGCCCCAGGCTCATTTCTGTTGTCGACACACTACTCTCCTACCCCCTAATAAAACTGTATGGCCAGTATCACATCTTGTATCATCCTCATTGTTTCAATCCTGAGCCAGTCTAGCTTCTCAGCCCCTTTGCCCCCCCCCATTACTCTTAATTTACTTTGCCTCCCTTCATTTCCCTTTTGGTTTTGTCCCCCCCCCCCTTTCCAAAACAACCAGGTTCTCTGCATGCTATCTTTCATCTGTGTAGTATTATGATATCAAAAAATATAAACTAATAATAAATAATCTATACAAATAGCGGCCATTCTTCTTAAATGTACGCTTGGATATTAAGAGGGTTAAAGGGAAGGGATCCTGTTTACTGCCTTTGAATACCGACCAGCACATACATCTGTACCTTCATAGACATCCATACATAATTACATTTGTATATTTACAAAAACACATACATTCATTTATACATTCATAAACTAAGATGCACACACACACACGCATATACATGCTTGTACATGTAGACTCACTAATCATATTGTACATTGTACTTCACTGACATACATTTGTTTCCAAACATTTGTTCCAAACATTTGTTCTATTAAGGAACTATTTGAATCTCTTACAAAAATCACTGCAGTCTGCATCATAAAAACAAAGAACAAGTCTTGCAGGAACTATTGTTTTCTGGGCATTTTGAACAAGAATATCACAGACAAATTAGAATCACAGCAAAAAGAACAAGTTGTCTAATAAAATATAAAAACTAACAACTGTACTAGAACTATGTACAAATACATACAATTCTTTACTAGTCTCTTTATTTTTTGTGGGCAGAGGAGGAGGAAAGTGCTGGTGCATACCTAAAATAGTATCACCTAACACAAAGGTGTATGAAAATAATAAAAAACCAGCACAAACCATTCCATTTGGCTCCTGAGCTCCTCACTAGGAATGTCTTTGAATGGCTGTTGTCAAGTAGCTCTTTGGTCTGTGTAAACAGTCTCATAACACATGGGAGGAATCTTTTCTTATTTGTTACACTAGACATTAGATCTTTGACTAGCTTGGTATCCTCTTCAATGGAATGTAACTTACATAATTATCTTCGATAAAGTCCACTAGGGAATCGATGAAAAGGCTTTTATCCAGTGAATAGGTATAGAATGGAAGTTCTTCACCCCTAGTCCAGTCTGAGGCTTCCCAGCAGTAACAACCATAGAAAGAGATGAGGGATAGTACCAAGTATACAGCCTGCTCGCTATTAGCAGCTGAGGGCAGCATGAGGAATAAGCCACATATTCCTATACCATGGAAGGACCGCCACTCCTATTGCTCTCCTGTGATTGCCCCTTTGTGGAACAGCATTCAGACTTTTTAAATTGGGTCACTGGGCTATTTGTTTCATCCCACCCCAAGTGAGATAAAAAAATATAAAAAGCTCATCCAAGTTAGCCCGGGAGTGGCCTAGTTTGTTTTCTATTCTTAGCCTATCTATTTCCATGGAGGCACCATGCTGAGATGACAAGGGCTGAATCCTGCATACATAATAACCACATCTGCTAGGATTATTCTCTGTATTAATTTCAAGTCATTAGATCTCTGACCATCAGAAAATTATGTAGTTAGCTTTAGCCAAATCCTTTATATTGTTTGTTAAATAAGGGACTAGCATAGAAGCAATAAGGACACATTTTAAAAAAGGGAGGAGCTGAATGCTGGAATGGGGTGGGGCAGAGAGGAGGGCCATAAAAAAAATCACCTTCTCAAAGAAAGACTTGCAATAAAAAAATAATAAGTGTGACATCAAATGAGGTGTGACATCAAATGAAGTGTGACAGACATCAAATGAGGTGTAACAGAAAGATCAATAAAAGAATATCCTAATTTTCATCTATTATTTTTTCAAATGAAAAAATAAGGAAAAAAAATGAGACATATTGCTTCAGGGACAGTGGACCATAACTAGCCAACAGGCCATGTAACTAAATATAAGATATTTTATGTAACATGGGAATATAAAGAGTCATTTAAAAAGTTTCCAAAAACATTCCATAACACAATTATGAAACTACACCAGGCATTGAAATTTCGGTTTGTTTTTTTACAAGCTTATATCAACTTATTCGGTAAAAAGTTTGAACATGCTCTTTGAAACTTTGCACAATTATTCATTGGTAGAGACAATACATGAATCAATTAAAAAAATTAGCCAATTAATTACTGGTAATAAATTATTTTGTTTGATACCTACAAGGGAATTCAGAGTATTCAGTATTCAGAGATATGGCAAAACGTTTAAACAATTATTCATTGTACCCAACAAAACATAATTCAATTTAAAAATTAATCAATTAGTCAAATAATTATTTCGTTCGATTTTGAAATGGGGAAATAGCTTCTACATTATTGAGATATGAGTGTGGAGTTCTTCCCATTAGAGCCGCTTTGTTTGTTTAACAAAAAATCTTCATATTTTGCTTGTTAACAGTTGACAACACAGCTTAACAAACAACAACCCAAGAACTACAGCTATTTAGATCAGTACAACTAGATAAAGACCCTCGCCCCTTTCCTCTCTCTCTCTCTCTCTCAAACACACACACACACAAGACATGAGAAAGTGTATAGTGTATATTTTGTCAGTCAAAAGACAATTCATATGCTCCTTCAGTCACCGCCTCTTCATCCAACATCTGTGTGTGCAGTAACCTTACACACTTGATAAGATCAAACCCTTTGGTTTACTCAAGTTGGGACTGTCCTATTGATAGACATCCCTTTTCAGTCCTTCTCTTTACTTCCTCCAACATCTATGTGTGTGTGTGCAGTAACGTTACACACTTGATAAGATCAAACCCTTTGGTTTACTCAAGTTGGGACTGTCCTATTGATAGACATCCCTTTTCAGTCCTTCTCTTTACTTCCTCCAACATCTATGTGTGTGTGCAGTAACGTTACACACTTGATAAGATCAAACCCTTTGGTTTACTCAAGTTGGGACTGTCCTATTGATAGACATCCCTTTTCAGTCCTTCTCTTTACTTCCTCCAACATCTGTGTGTGTGCAGTAACGTTACACACTTGATAAGATCAAACCCTTTGGTTTACTCAAGTTGGGACTGTCCTATTGATAGACATCCCTTTTCAGTCCTTCTCTTTACTTCCTCCAACATCTATGTGTGTGTGTGCAGTAACGTTACACACTTGATAAGATCAAACCCTTTGGTTTACTCAAGTTGGGACTGTCCTATTGATAAACATCCCTTTTCAGTCCTTCTCTTTACTTCCTCCAAAAATAACAAATCCACGCTTTATGTCCCAGCCGTAAGTTTGAAATCAAAGTCCAGTCCATACACCAATGTTGCCCCCATACATCAATGTTGCCCGGGGCAGCTGTTTAAGTAGCACATTCTATTCGTCCACAAGCATGGTCAGTAATGGCCAGAACTAAAGTATGCATTATAATTGCCGATACTATGAGCCAATCAGTTATAACCTAGCCTAGTCTACATGAACATATCTTCTTAGATCTAGCTCTACACCCAGAGCAATCACAAGAGATAGGTGTGTGGGCAACTCATTGACTTACATTCGCATGTACAGCTGAAACTCTAAAAGCTGATGTCTGGGTAAAAACATTGAGGTGTTTAAAAACGGGCAGCTCACCTACAAGCCTGTGCAACTAGAGTTTATTAGTTGGATGTTACATTAGATTATCAAAGCAGAAGCTCAATTACATAAACAACAGTTAATTGCATTTTGTATTTGCTGGCACTGCCATGATTTCCAGCGTACACAATGATAAAACTATTTTAAAATTAGAAAGAGACTTACATCAATCAGATCTATGTCAATTATAAACTATAAATATACACACAAAATATGTATTCACGATATAAAGGCTGTCTTGTTACATACACATAATGTACTCACGATATAAAGGCTGTCTTGTTACATACACATAATGCACTCTCGATATAAAGGCTGTTCTGTTACATACACACACAATGTATTCACGATATAAAGGCTGTCTCTGTCACACACACACATAATGCACTCACTATATAGTGACTGTCTCTTACACACAGACACCTAATGTACTCACGATATAGTGGCTGTCTTTTACACACAGACACATAAAGTACTCACGATACAGTGACTGTCTCTTACACACAGACACATAATGTACTCACGATATAGTGGCTGTCTCTTACACACACACACCTAATGTACTCACGATATAGTGGCTGTCTCTAACACACACACACCTAATGTACTCACGATATAGTGGCTGTCTCTAACACACAGACACATAATGTACTCACGATATAGTGACTGTCTCTTACACACACACACACCTAATGTACTTACGATATAGCGACTGTCTCTAACACACAGACACATAATGTACTCACGATATAGTGACTGTCTCTTACACGCACACACACACCTAATGTACTCACGATATAGTGACTGTCTCTTACACACAGACACATAATGTACTCACGATATAGTGACTGTCTCTTACACACACACACACCTAATGTACTCACGATATAGTGACTGTCTCTTACACACAGACACCTAATGTACTCACGATATAGTGGCTGTCTCCGTGTTCTGCTCTTCAGGCATTTTTTCCAGTCTGACCAGTCCACCATCCAAACCTGTGGAGGACAGAAAGACGTGAAAACAAAGTACAAGCGACTTGACAAGTGGATCTACAAGGTCTAGTTAGAGAAGACTGAACATAGTCTTCTTGCTTGTCACATGGAGTCCCTTTTTAAAAACAAATTACTATTCATGCACAGTACATTGGCTTGTTAGAATGTCATGTCGTCACTACGTTCTTTGCACAAATGAAACAAGAAAAATATAAAAAATGCTTAAAAGAAAAAAAAAGCGTCTATTAAGCGTAGTTGTATCAATTAGTTTGGATCAGACGTAATAATTTTGCAATAGATCTAGACTAACAATAATAAAACTGTGAGATTAGAAATATGTTGTATTTGTTTGGTGTCATTCCATGCCTATAGCTCTCTCAATACGCTTTGATCCTATCACTCGTCTGGACCAGTTGGGAAAGGAGGAGGGGGGGGGGGGTTTCTGTTGAGTACTCGCTTTTTTTTTTAATGCTTTAAAATATTTTTTTTAAAAAGGTGAACAATATGAATTTGAAGGCTCAAGTCTCCTCAAGCCTTCACAAGCTAACACACTAACCACTGTGCCAGGGAAGTGATTATGAAACTAAAACGTTTTATAGTTATGTATTACAGTATTGTTAGTTTCAAACTTTAAAGTCGCGTTCTATTTCTCCCTACATAGTTTAAAGAAAACTAATTCAACTTATAGCACCACATCAGTCAAGTTCAATTTCTTTCCCAAAATTATTAATTACCCATAGTTAACTAATCGTCTTGTCAGGACCAGAAATGCTTTAGAAATCCTCCATGCGAGAATTAATAAATCGCTCCGCCTGCCTACAAAAACCACTGTCTACCAAGCAGTGGTTCTCTCAACTTTTCTATATGGATCTGAGACATGGGTACTATACAGAAAGCAACTAAGACTTCTTGAACGCTTTCACCAAAGATGCTTGCGCTCCATCATGGACATACGGTTGCAATACCGCACTACAAACAGCGATGTCTTTGCGAACGCCGGTATGGACAGTATACAGGGACCTTTTATCTTCCGATAGTTACGCTGGGCAGGGCACGTATCTCGAATGGGGGACGAATGTATGCCAAAAGCATTCTTTTTTTTTTGGTGAGCTGAAAGGTGTTTGACGTAACAGAGGCGCTTTAAAGACCAGCTTAGGCACAATAATACTACTCAGTTCAACTTGTTTTGTCTTCATTCTAAAACGATGCGAAGAACTCTCAAAGTGAAGAATTCAGAGGATTACTAGCTGTCAGCAACGCACTATTTCGTATCGGCAATTGTGAATACATGATGAACTGGTTCAACGACTGACATCCACAATCACAGATTGAAGACATTGCCACGTTGGACACTACCGACCTGTTGAAACACTGCCATTTCTTTACGGCAATTCTGATCGACCTGAACGACGAATCAAACCCTGGTTGCCGTCAACAATGACTGATGAAAGACTTTCAGCACTAAGCTTGGTGAGTGTTCATCACCAGCTAGCCCATCGCGACGAGAAGCTAAGTTATTGAAAGTTTCGGCAGCCACAGTCGACGTTTGCACTTTTTGTTTGCTCGACCGCAGGAAGTTACGGGCAGCAAGGATTAAATTAACAACGTATTTGATTAAAATTTCATGAAACAAGAATTTACAAAGCAGTTAATTTTATAACATTGTAATTGTATTTGTTAGTGAAAAATAAACGTGTTAGGTAAGACAGATTGTTTTGTACAGAGGGAGGGGGGGGGCAAGTTCTTTACTTTGATATTCTTCGTAACCAGAAAGTTGAAGCTACGACTATGAGCCGCTGGTTGCAACTTGCACCCCCCTGCAACAAATCCTGCAGGCGCCCATGCTGAGATAAAACTTGCCATTTCGTATCTTCTAACAAGTTCATAAGTGGAAAGAACAAATCATTGATCTGCTGGTACCGACTGAACAATTTTCAGGAAGGAATGTTGAAACATTTACAAGTCAACTTAGTTCTAATAAAGATACTATTATCAACTAACGACCTTTACAGCATCTTGTTGTTAATTACAAAAACAAACAAAAAATTCTTAAGCACAGGGCCTATAGAAAAAGAACGACTGTCATCCTGACATTCAACTATTCTACGCCATTAGGATGGCCTGTACTTCCGTTTCCCTGGTGTAGACAACATGAAGGAAGGCCAACTATTTCGACAAAATTCCCAATTCTGTTGAGGCCTACTTCTGACAAGACAGCATGGCTTTATAATCCGTTTTGGGAATTCCCAGTCGTTACACATAAGCGAAAAAATCAATGCAGTGTCATGCGGTGGGACGGGGGATTTCCACAGCTTAGACTTGATGAAGAAACTATTTCCACTTGATTGACGGTCTATGTACTCTTACTGTTCCATGATAACTAACTAGTAGATCTGGATCATCTACTGTGGGAGTCACCTTCATGAACTGAGGGGCCAATTAGGACTTCATTACGTACACCAAAGTGCATTCACTGTGTGACGAGAACAGACGTAAAGAACACCCCCCCCTCCCCCCAGGTAGGAAAGAATGTTCCATCTATGACCTCCCCACCAGGACTAGGATGAACAATGGACTCATATTTTCATTATGAATAAATAAAAACAAAACAATCATAACGTGATAGATGTTCAAGACATGAAAGCAATTTTTGTTTTTAAATCATAGTATAATAATAATGCTAATGTCTAATGATAAAAGAAGAACAGACCTACGTGTGAGCTTTTGACTGAATACATTAAAACAAAGTGTTCAACATTTCTCAACCTAATACTATACACACTCTATGAAACTTATTTAAATAAGTCAGAATTTACCTTCGCGTTAACTGCTTACACACAGACGGAATGAGATATTAGGATCTTGATCTTCTATCAATTGCCCGAACGTTAGATCTATTAATACAAGTTTTATTATCACCAATCATTTTGTTCATACAGAGAAATTACCTTCACGCCTGGCTAGTGCAGCGAATCAGTGTCTTTGTACAAGTTATTTCTCCCCAGATCTGGATGTTTTTGTGAGTGAGTTACTTTTAAATGAATTACTTTAAAGTTGTAGTACTGTTCAATATGGGTTTTTATTAAGCAATTATATCTACAGGGATAACGTAACGACATGTTACGATCTGAAAGATATTTCTTGAAACAATCGACTGGAAAGTCATAGCACTCTCACAACAACATAGTACGTGGCAAAACAAGTCATTACATTTTGAGGTGGTTTATTTCTTTATTATTCATGACGGATGGACCGACTGACAGACACAGAGACAGACAGATTGAATCCACTATGAATGTGATAAAGAAACGCATTGTTTGCCTTTAAAGTAACCTCTACACGATAGAGCCAAGTAGATCTCAAACAGAACTTTAACCCTTCATTGTGTTGTTCTATAAGCGACAAGCTTTCTTGAACCGTTGCAGCATTAAATGTATCGCCGAGTACTTACTGATTGATAGACAGAAGAGAATGTATCGCCGAGTACTTACTGATTGATAGAAGTAAATGTATCGCCGAGTACTTACTGATTGATAGAAGTAAATGTATCGCCGAGTCCTTACTGATTGATAGAAGTAAATGTATCGCCGAGTCCTTACTGATTGATAGAAGTAAATGTATCGCCGAGTCCTTACTGATTGATAGAAGTAAATGTATCGCCGAGTCCTTACTGATTGATAGAAGTAAATGTATCGCCGAGTCCTTACTGATTGATAGAAGTAAATGTATCGCCGAGTCCTTACTGATTGATAGAAGAGAATGTATCGCCGAGTCCTTACTGATTGATAGAAGTAAATGTATCGCCGAGTCCTTACTGATTGATAGACAGAAGAGAATGTATCGCCGAGTCCTTACTGATTGATAGACAGAAGAGAATGTATCGCCGAGTCCTTACTGATTGATAGACAGAAGAGAATGTATCGCCGAGTACTTACTGGTTGATAGACAGAAGAGAATGTATCGCCGAGTCCTTACTGATTGATAGACAAGAGAATGTATCGCCGAGTCCTTACTGATTGATAGACAGAAGAGAATGTATCGCCGAGTCCTTACTGATTGATAGACAGAAGAGAATGTATCGCCGAGTACTTACTGGTTGATGGACAGAAGAGAATGTATCGCCGAGTCCTTACTGATTGATAGACAGAAGAGAATGTATCGCCGAGTCCTTACTGATTGATAGACAGAAGAGAATGTATCGCCGAGTACTTACTGGTTGATAGACAGAAGAGAATGTATCGTCGAGTCCTTACTGGTTGATAGACAGAAGAGAATGTATCGCCGAGTCCTTACTGATTGCTAGACAGAAGAGAATGTATCGCCGAGTCCTTACTGATTGATAGACAGAAGAGAATGTATCGCCGAGTCCTTACTGATTGATAGACAGAAGAGAATGTATCGCCGAGTACTTACTGGTTGATAGACAGAAGAGAATGTATCGCCGAGTCCTTACTGGTTGATAGACAGAAGTGAATGTATCGCCGAGTCCTTACTGGTTGATAGACAGAAGAGAATGTATCGCCGAGTCCTTACTGGTTGATAGACAGAAGTGAATGTATCGCCGAGTCCTTACTGGTTGATAAACAGAAGAGAATGTATCGCCGAGTCCTTACTGGTTGATAGACAGAAGAGAATGTATCGCCGAGTCCTTACTGATTGATAGACAGAAGAGAATGTATCGCCGAGTCCTTACTGGTTGATAGACAGAAGAGAATGTATCGCCGAGTCCTTACTGGTTGATAGACAGAAGTGAATGTATCGCCGAGTCCTTAGTGGTTGATAGACAGAAGTGAATGTATCGCCGAGTCCTTACTGGTTGATAGACAGAAGAGAATGTATCGCCGAGTACTTACTGATTGATAGACAGAAGTGAATGTATCGCCGAGTCCTTACTGGTTGATAGACAGAAGTGAATGTATCGCCGAGTCCTTACTGGTTGATAGACAGAAGAGAATGTATCGCCGAGTCCTTACTGGTTGATAGACAGAAGTGAATGTATCGCCGAGTCCTTAGTGGTTGATAGACAGAAGAGAATGTATCGCCGAGTCCTTACTGGTTGATAGACAGAAGAGAATGTATCGCCGAGTCCTTACTGGTTGATAGACAGAAGAGAATGTATCGCCGAGTCCTTACTGGTTGATAGACAGAAGAGAATGTATCGCCGAGTCCTTAGTGGTTGATAGACAGAAGAGAATGTATCGCCGAGTCCTTACTGATTGATAGACAGAAGAGAATGTATCGCCGAGTACTTACTGGTTGATAGACAGAAGTGAATGTATCGCCGAGTCCTTACTGGTTGATAGACAGAAGTGAATGTATCGCCGAGTCCTTAGTGGTTGATAGACAGAAGAGAATGTATCGCCGAGTCCTTACTGGTTGATAGACAGAAGAGAATGTATCGCCGAGTCCTTACTGGTTGATAGACAGAAGAGAATGTATCGCCGAGTCCTTACTGGTTGATAGACAGAAGAGAATGTATCGCCGAGTCCTTACTGGTTGATAGACAGAAGAGAATGTATCGCCGAGTCCTTACTGGTTGATAGACAGAAGAGAATGTATCGCCGAGTCCTTACTGATTGATAGACAGAAGAGAATGTATCGCCGAGTCCTTACTGATTGATAGACAGAAGAGAATGTATCGCCGAGTCCTTAGTGGTTGATAGACAGAAGAGAATGTATCGCCGAGTCCTTACTGGTTGATAGACAGAAGAGAATGTATCGCCGAGTCCTTACTGGTTGATAGATAGAAGAGAATGTATCGCCGAGTCCTTACTGGTTGATAGATAGAAGAGAATGTATCGCCGAGTCCTTAGTGGTTGATAGAGAGAAGAGAATGTATCGCCGAGTCCTTACTGATTGATAGACAGAAGAGAATGTATCGCCGAGTCCTTACTGATTGATAGACAGAAGTGAATGTATCGCCGAGTCCTTACTGATTGATAGACAGAAGAGAATGTATCGCCGAGTCCTTACTGGTTGATAGACAGAAGTGAATGTATCGCCGAGTCCTTACTGGTTGATAGACAGAAGTGAATGTATCGCCGAGTCCTTACTGGTTGATAGACAGAAGTGAATGTATCGCCGAGTCCTTACTGGTTGATAGATAGAAGAGAATGTATCGCCGAGTCCTTAGTGGTTGATAGAGAGAAGAGAATGTATCGCCGAGTCCTTACTGATTGATAGACAGAAGAGAATGTATCGCCGAGTCCTTACTGATTGATAGACAGAAGAGAATGTATCGCCGAGTCCTTACTGATTGATAGACAGAAGAGAATGTATCGCCGAGTCCTTACTGATTGATAGACAGAAGAGAATGTATCGCCGAGTCCTTACTGGTTGATAGACAGAAGAGAATGTATCGCCGAGTCCTTACTGATTGATAGACAGAAGAGAATGTATCGCCGAGTCCTTACTGATTGATAGACAGAAGAGAATGTATCGCCGAGTCCTTACTGAATCAAAAGTTGAGGTACAAATGTAAAGTACATGGCGACTCTCCCAATGTTTTAATAGTACAAGGTACACTTTAACACTTAGCCTTGTTGACTGCGACACGAGCCAATGAAATGCTAGTCTCGACACTGGAGAGAGAGAGAGAGAGAGAGAGAGAGAGAGAGAGAGAGAGAGAATAAAGGGGAGGGTGGGGATTGAAACAACAGTTCTTTGATGGTATTCTATTACAGTGATTAACATCATAAAGTAACCAGTAAATATAAAATAAATACTTTAAAAAAATTATATTTAAAGTACATATATTATTTAGTTTGGATCAGTTATGTTACCTTTGCATTAGATTTAGATTCTAGACTAACAATAAATAAGCATTTATAAAAATTTAAAAAAAGGGGGGGGGAATGACTTGAATTCGAAATCGTGGCTCAAGCTTTCTTAGGCTTCTCAAACCAACACGGTAACCACTCTGCTAGTGAGGAGCTTAGGAACATGGAAGATTGTAGAGTTTGTTTCTATAGTCTAGTTCTATTTTTCACGTTTGTGTCCATTAAGACTCAGGCGGCGACATATAAAGGGGAATAATTCAGTTTTTACCACCACTTCTCTGAATTACAATTTCTTTTCCCTTGTTGAAGATACCAAATAAAATAATTACCAATAGTCAATTAACTAATTTGTTAATTTTTTTTTATTCTTGTGTTGGCAAGTACAAGAAATAATTGTGCAAAATTTCAGTTTGATCCGAGATCGGGTGTACCAATATTTGATCAGACAGCCAGACAGAGTGAGTTGATATGAGCTTTGTAATAACAAGTGACCGCACACCACGATAGTTGGGGAAAGGAGGTGGAAGATGATACACTGTAAGAGGTGGAGAACTGGCCACTTCTCTCTAATGAAGCCAGCTATTGGATGATCCAAGACAACTGTTCAAAAGTGTACTAGAATTTATTATTATTACTATTTTTTTATTTTTTTTTTGTTTTACCAGAATCATTGATTAGACCAGACATCCTTGAAATGAACTCTAGATCGAGTTGAACTGAAGATACCAGAGTAGCCATGGCATAAGAAAAGCGATAAAGCAAAAAAAATCAGCAACTTTCATACCGGCACTAGCCCCAAACTAGAACGCCATGTTTGTAGAAGTTTTAATTGCAAAAAAGATGAGCTGAAACTCTTTGAAACTCTAGGCATGTAAACAAATCGCTCTGTGTGGAAGAGGTCCAAGCTTATGTCCAAATAAACACTTCTATTTCCAATGGGTGGACACTATGGACGCACGGACTAGAATACGTGGCCGAAGGCAGAGCACACCGGGAACCCCCGCCATTTTCCTATAGTTGACCAAGCTAACCGTGCAGGACTCGCCATTGATGAAACGGTCCCTTGACGAACGGCGCTCTATTACAACTCCACACTGTGCAATAGGAATGCTCTCGCCATTGCAATAAGAAGCTTCTCGCCACAAGTGAGCACATGTAGGCATAACAGTGTAATCGTGCCAGTCTATAAAACGTAACTTTATTGTCTTGGCCTAAGACAAACTGGTGCCAGAAATGATTTCAGATGAGTATTTCTATTAGACGTTCACCCTTTCCTCGTTCAAGACCGACACGTTCAGAAGTAATGACATGGATGTAGATCTATCAATCCATTACTATAAGATGGAGAAGGATTGAAATGGCAAACTTGGTATATAGAGAGTGACAAGTTGTAGTGCCTTATATAGAATATAAAAGAAAAGACATATTGATAGCTAAAACAAAAGCATCTTAACATTGCCAACTAACTATCTTTTTACCAAAAATTGTAAAGCCTGTTTACTTTATTGATGCTTTCATACAGTGCTGAGAGAACTCGAATTATGATAGCGTCTAGAAAATCGTATCAATACGAAAGTCACTATTATTGTTTTAACTACTAATTCTATTTAAATATTATGCACAATAGTTTAAAACAGAATATTGAACGGTGGGACCTGAGAGAATAAACTTGCACACATGTAACCAATATGCTTGCGCCTAGCCTAAAAAAAAATCGTAACCATCAGCAGGGCCGGCCATAGGCATCGGCAAACTAGGCAGCCTTCAATTGGGGGACTTCGCACAGGACTAAAAAAAGATAACATTTATCAATGTTTGGATGATATTAAGATCACTTTTAATAAGGGTTGGAAGGTATAAAGATCACATTTAATAAGGGTTGGAAGGTATACAAATCACATGCATTTAGTGTACGAAGGTATAAAGATCACATGTATTTAGTGTTGGAAGGTATAAAGATCACATGTATTTAGTGTTGGAAGGTCTAAAGATCACATGTATTTAGTGTTGGAATGTATAAAGATCATACCTAATATGACATAAAAGGTATAAAGATCACACAAAGTAATTGGAGAGTGTAAAGATCACATTAGAAAGTGTTTGTATAAAAGTCACATGTAGGTCTAGTATGAGATAAAAGGTATAAAGATCAGACAAAAGATATTGTAAACATTCTAAAGGTATAAAGATCAGACAAAAGATATTGTAAACATTCTAAAGGTATAAAGATAAGACAAAAGACATTGTAAACATTCTAAAGGTATAAAGATCAGACAAAAGACATTGTAAACATTCTAAAGGTATAAAGATAACACATCATGAGAATTGCAAGCTTTATAGATCACAGATGGTAACAGTTGCTAACTATAACTATCACAAATTCTACGAGTTATACTGGATAAAGATCAATAGTTACCAGACCATAGATCCATGGCCCAAGAAATTCAACTGTTTTATTAAATGCCGACTATAGAGCCAACAATTTCAACACGAGTCCAAGGTGGTCAATCTACCGTGGCATTTAAATGAAAAAAAACATCTTGACACTTGACCTTTCAACGAGTCTCGTTGGCAAAACGGTTGTACAAAGCCGATCTATGTTGGTCTCTATTCTAACAGTACACAAAATAAGGGCAAAAGTCCCACTCATACACAGGGTCTAACTCCTCCCACTTAGCACACAACATGTTCAATGGAGAAAGGTGAAAGGTCAACCAATGTAACAATCAAAATCCCTATTTCTTTTTAGTGACAGTCCAAGGGAATGAATTTTGTCAGTAAGTAAGCTTCTGGATAGGAGGAGGTGACTACAAAAGCAAAATGAGCAAGATGAATGCTTTAGAAAAACAAAACAACAACCATTGTTTTATATGTTTACAGTCTTTAAACAAAATATCAACACGCACAGTGTAGATGTACAGCTCTTTAAAACTAATATATACAAGAGCTATCCGTCGAATATTTGTACTAATCAAAACAAAGAACATTCATAAAAAAAGCACAGTTCAAAGAACCTGTTCAAGTATTTCCCCCTTCCTAAGCCTAGAGGAGACTATCGAACACCTCATGGGTAATACACTACAAGAGAGAGAGGGAGGGGGGGGGGGGCTCCAATATATACAAAACAATAAAGGCCTGTTGTGGACAAAAGTGGGTTATTAGTTTCAGTTCAGACGAGCGTACACCTCTCTCTCTCTCTCTCTCTCTCTATCTCTCTCTCCCAGACACACACATCAGTCCACTCAGCAACACACTGACCCAGAACTTGTGGCTTACTTTCTAGAGAATGTGCTTTTTTAAAAAAAAAGATACACAGAACAGTTGAACCAAACACGAGGACCCGACGAGATACAGATCTATTGACATGACAAACTGCTAGATCTAGCTCCGAGGCGGTACTGACGACACCAGAACGATTTGAATTCAGCTCCCCAACCCCTCCCCCGGCAAAACCTTTTTTTTTTTGTTTTTATTCAGAAGTAACGGAAGGTCATGCACACAGATTTGAACAAGGCTGACGGAAGGCAAGAGTTTGTAAAAGATCGCACGATAACAGATGTAGATAACCTAAGCTAGGCATCAAGTCCAAACATGGGTAGAATATAGAGGGAAGAAATCAAGAAAACACGAATAGATTAGGAACATGACAGAAGAAAAAGACAAAAAAAATAAATAAAAGAAACAAAAGAGAGAGAGAGAGAGCAAAAAAGAAAAAAAAAGGAGAAACTGTCAAAGTAAGAAAGAAACAAAGAAATGAAAGAAGGAGAAACTGTCAAAGTAAGAAAGAAACAAAGAAATGAAAGAAGGAGAAACTGTCAAAGTAAGAAAGAAACAAAGAAATGAAAGAAGGAGAAACTGTCAAAGTAAGAAAGAAACAAAGAAATGAAAGAAGGAGAAACTGTCAAAGTAAGAAAGAAACAAAGAAATGAAAGAAGGAGAAACTGTCAAAGTAAGAAAGAAACAAAGAAATGAAAGAAGGAGAAACTGTCAAAGTAAGAAAGAAACAAAGAAATGAAAGAAGGAGAAACTGTCAAAGTAAGAAAGAAACAAAGAAATGAAAGAAGGAGAAACTGTCAAAGTAAGAAAGAAACAAAGAAATGAAAGAAGGAGAAACTGTCAAAGTAAGAAAGAAACAAAGAAATGAAAGAAGGAGAAACTGTCAAAGTAAGAAAGAAACAAAGAAATGAAAGAAGGAGAAACTGTCAAAGTAAGAAAGAAACAAAGAAATGAAAGAAGGAGAAAATGTAAAAGTAAGAAAGAAACAAAGAAATGAAAGAAGGAGAAACTGTAAAAGTAAGAACAAAAAAGCTGTATTTACACAAATAGGAAAACACAAACAGAAAGACATTATTAATGAGTATTCTTATATGTGAACACAAAGTTCTAAGCCAAGGGCCAATACCTTTATAAAAAGAAATCAGTGGAGAGACTTGTTCCAATGTAACCTGCTGTGTCAGGGCGCTATGGCCGAATGACGAAAGTGTCTTTGTTAAGACAACCTACCTCACGCGGTAATATGCACTTACTCCTTGTGCCACATGGTGCACACACCTCGGCGGTGTCTCTTTGTGTCAGGCAACCTTTAGGACTCATTGGTCTGTGAGTAGTATACAAGAGGGTGACGCCGAAGTAAGAGAACACGTTGAGGTGGGGGGGGGCTACTTCAGACTTAGCACGCGCTCAATAGTTGCTTAGCTGAGTTGTTTAAACCGCTGGACTGAGAGAAGCCCAATTCTTTATTCGGAAAAACAATGTCAATGCATATCGCTGCATGGTTGTCTGTTTGGGCCACGAGGCCTTCGTCAGCTACAAACAAAGAAACACAATAAACGCAACATTAACTATAACAGATACAACGTGATGTAGTGATTGACTAGTAGGGAGAGAAAAAAAAAGCCGGAGGTTAAAACGGTGAGGAGACAAGCGGGACTACTGTTGTGGGTGACACGGTGCCAGTATCACATCGCTGGATGTAACAAACAAGTTCGGTGGATGTAACAGAGCCAATAATAATCATATTTAACATAAATAGGAGGAGGCTGTGATATTGTGATAAAAGACGTTGGTATGTGTGACAGAGTCAGAAAAGATGTTTCCAGATATCCCATAGAAAGTAATTGGTAGGTGTGACGGTGTCACCAGAGGGGGTGGTATCACAAATAAAACGTGTCTAACAAGGCTGATCTGTCAGGCGGTAGTTCTGTGACGTGTTCATGTTTTGTGGCTGTTTTTTTTTAAGCAATAACCCAAAATAGAACAAAAAGTGGCAGTAAAAAAAAATAATTTTTAAGTACAAAGACTTACATATTTTGTGGTGTACAAATCAATTTCTACCCTTAAAAAAAGGGGGAATGACCCAAAATTTTTTACATTTACTGTAATAGTGAAATGTCAAATTTATTTTTTAAAAACACCCACAAAAAGAGTATTTCGTTAAAGAAGAAGAAGAAGTAAAGGAGTAAACAGGTACTAAACTGGACATATTTTGTGTAGCCATATGTAGAACTAATCATGTCAAGCTACGGACGTATACAATAGACATATGAAATGGAGAGAGAGAAGCCAAAGACGAGCAAAACTAAAGCTAATACAAAAGACTATAACCAAAACTAGGGAGAATGGGGCGCCTCGGAATTGTTCAGTTCTAGACCAAACCAGAGCAGAATTGGATTCAAACGTTGACTGAATGTCTCAAGAGGTTTTCAAAGCGTAACTTCTAGTATTACAACATTTGTCCACAAAAACTGTCAAGCAAAAAAATAGCTATCTGAATAGAGATGCAGGGAGATGTGGGCCATCAGTCTAGATCAGTGATTCCCAAAGTGGTCTATATAGACCCCCAGGGGTCTACGAAGACTTCCAAGGGGTCTCCGAAAGTTAAAATGGGAATTGGGGGTCCATGAGATGTGCTCGGGGGTCTACGATAAAGAATCGCAATTCCGAATGTTATGACTTTAATTTTGACAATTGGATTTTTTTTCATCCACACATTTATGATTTTTACCTTAGGAAATCCTTAAAATTTGTATCCTGCTGATTAAATGAAATATTGTTTAATTTAATAACTATAATTAAATAGTGTAGTTTTGTCTAGTTATAAATTTAACCAAAAGAAATGTAGACTGTACAGCGTTAAATATTTGAAATTGAACTTCATTATTCCTAGTCAAACAAGCGAGTGTTAATGTGTCTTTTTTATATGATGCTATGAAACCAATTAAGCTGTAGAATCATTTGAGATGATGCCACCCTGATAAAAAGATAAAAGTTTGCAAAACTTTCAAACACTCGAAGATAAAGCTCAGAATACACCACAAAATCTCTCTTTGACCTGATATTGAGAAGATGATGATTATAGTAAAATACTGAAAACCTCACACGATATTGATTTTTACCAGCCGTTGAAGAAATTGTAAAAAAAAACTCTTACACAAACTTATATCATTAAAAGAATTTCATGTTTGGGTTTTGTGGCCGGTCTCTTGTTTTGGGACTCTTGATGAAGAATGCAATTTTGAAGACATGGTTGGCATTCTCTGGTGAGACTCCAAAAGTTCTAATTACAATGGTCCCAATTTAAAGCTTCCGGAACATATATTTTCTCATTATAATGTGTACGGTTCTGATGTGAACAGTTATAGCTGGTCGTATTGGATAGTTTATAATTTCTCGTTTTTACAATTCACTATTAGTTTCTTCATTTCTTCCTGATAGAGTGCTATGTTCAAGTGTGTATTTGTTCTTTTTTTCTTATCTTATATAATACAGACGTTACTTCAAAAAAGAAAATGATTACGTCCTATGCGTCATGCATTTAGTCATGCATGTTAACTAATGACTTAAGTATGTGTTTTCTCACATTTGGCAAGTCAGTCAGCCTTCTATTTCCTTCTATTTCCACATTGGAGAACGGTGTTCTTGCTGTTGTTGAGCTTTACAAGGTGGTTGTAGGCTGTACGTGTTAACTATTAAATAATGGGTTGAAATTTGAATTTCGTTAAGTTTATTTACAAATATTTACGAAACTTATAATGTAGATTTAAATTACTTTTTCACTCCTCGTGTCACTGGTTAGATATTATTTTAAACAAAATGTGTAATTTGAAATTGATGAATTTTCAAAAATTCAATATAACTTGAGTAGGGGGTCTACGGAAAACCAGAAAACATGGCAAGGGGTCTACGAGACAAAAAAGTTTGGGAACCACTGGTCTAGATATTCTAGAATAAACTTTTGTGGCATAGAGCCTTACTTTGTTAATAGAGATTTCACACGGCCCTTGATTTGTTCGTGTGCAAGAGACACACAAATAAGTTCATTAAAATAATGAGAGCTGGTTGAAAATGATTTCTTCCATTAAAACTAGACTAGTTGTGAGCACTTCTTAAAGTAAGTAAACGGTAATTTGAATCAAACCAAACGCCAGTTTTGGGTTACTACTGCTGTGATATTCACGAACTCCTCCAGCTGTCACGTAATATCGACCAGACAGGACAATGCTGTTTCTTTATTCAATTTTAATGACAACTGACAGAAGAGAACGACTGAGTTTGTCCACTTCGAGAGATGATACACATGACATCAGGGCTAGCTAAGTGCAGGAGTATTTAAAGCTATTTAAAATGATACACGTGACATCAGAGCTAGCCCAGTGCAGGAGCATTTAAAGCTATTTAAAATGATACACATGACATCAGAGCTAGCCCATTGCAGGAGAATTTAAAACTATTTAAAATGATACACGTGACAACATACGAACATAAAATGTGTTATCTTCCTGAAAAGACTAACACCGTATTACTAAAAATGCATTGAAATTGTGCCGCCAAAAGCGTCTAACAATAAATCGCGTAAAGGTAGAAGCTATTCGGCCCACCTACAAAGTGTAAAAGCTCATCAGCTTACTAGAGCTGCACTTACTTTGACATTCAGTTTGGTCTCCAAAATGACATTTGTTTATTTTACTACTTTCATTTGGTTTTGTTGACTTGACTTTAATGTGATATTTGATCTATCATGATATATTTTAATAAGCTATTTGATTTACCATGGTATATCAACATGTTACATTATGTCATGCTATTCTACATTGTTGTTTACTTGAATCTCTATTATTATCCTACACCTACTTATATTAACATCTTACATTATGTCATGCTATTCTACATTGTTTGTTTACTTGAATCTCTATTATTATTCTGCACTTAATTCTTTCATTGTTTATAATACATAGTTAGCATTATTTGAACCGGGGGTGAATGTTATGAAAATTATATTCTGTATCGGTTGTCGTTCTTATGTTTACATGTGGGTTGTCGTTCTTATGTTTACATGTGCTTGTAACTCGTCCGTGAGAATGTGTTCACGAAATGTGTGTTGTGTAGTCATTCAGTGTATTGCTCATCTCCCTGGCTTAGAAATAAAACAGGTAACAGAGAGGTTTGAGCCCAAATAAGAACAATGATCTCAAACCATCTAACCACCTACCACTGAACAACGATCTCACCCCATCTAACTACCTACCACTGAACAATGACCTCAAACTATCTAACCACCTACCACTGAACAATGATCTCAAACCATCTAACCACCTACCACTGAACAATGAAATCAAACCATCTAACCACCTACTACTGAACAATGATCTCAAACCATCTAACCACTACCACTGAACAATGATCTCAAACTATCTAACCACCAACCATTTAACAATGATCTCAAACCATCTAACCACCTACCACTGAACGACGCTAGAATGAATAGGAAATAACACAGACGTCACTAAGGGGAGGTTGGTAAGGGAATTCCTATATCATAGATTCGGATATAAAAATAAATGGATCGATTTCGGAACCTCTTAGCTTACGTGACAAAACATTAACTAGAAGCCCTACTTTCGTCTTCGACAAAGAATATTTATAGATCGCAGACACCTCTGAAACTATTTAATTTTTAAAGCAGCTAAATTTCAAGACAGCAGTGGCTAGTTCTCGTGGACAAAATAAATAACTAAAAAAAAAACAAAGCTTACATAAGGGGAAAAAACGCACCATATTATACTAAACTACTAAGGTGCAATAATTCCACATGTATTCTTTGAATTACTTTGGGTGTAGGCCTGACCCAAACGTCCACTAAAGTGCAATAATTCCACATGTATTTTTTGAATTACTTTGGGTGTAGGCCTGAACCAAACGTCCACTCAAGTGCAATCATTCCACATGTATTCTTTGAATTACTTTGGGTTTAGGCCTGAACCAAACGTCCACTCAAGTGCAATCATTCCACATGTATTCATTGAATTACTTTGGGTGTAGGCCTGAACCAAACGTCCACTCAAGTGCAATCATTCCACATGTATTCTTTGAATTACTTTGGGTGTAGGCCTGAACCAAACGTCCACTCAAGTGCAATCATTCCACATGTATTCATTGAATTACTTTGGGTGTAGGCCTGAACCAAACGTCCACTCAAGTGCAATCATTCCACATGTATTCATTGAATTACTTTGGGTGTAGGCCTGAACCAAACGTCCACTCAAGTGCAATCATTCCACATGTATTCATTGAATTACTTTGGGTGTAGGCCTGAACCAAACGTCCACTCAAGTGCAATCATTCCACATGTATTCTTTGAATTACTTTGGGTGTAGGCCTGAACCAAACGTCCACTCAAGTGCAATCATTCCACATGTATTCATTGAATTACTTTGGGTGTAGGCCTGAACCAAAACGTCCACTCAAGTGCAATCATTCCACATGTATTCATTGAATTACTTTGGGTGTAGGCCTGAACCAAACGTCCACTCAAGTGCAATCATTCCACATGTATTCTTTGAATTCCTTTGGGTGTAGGCCTGAACCAAACGTCCACTCAAGTGCAATCATTCCACATGTATTCTTTGAATTACTTTGGGTGTAGGCCTGAACCAAACGTCCACTCAAGTGCAATCCTTCCACATGTATTCATTGAATTACTTTGGGTGTAGGCCTGAACCAAAACGTCCACTCAAGTGCAATCATTCCACATGTATTCATTGAATTACTTTGGGTGTAGGCCTGAACCAAACATCCACTCAAGTGCAATCATTCCACATGTATTCTTTGAATTACTTTGGGTGTAGGCCTGAACCAAACGTCCACTCAAGTGCAATCATTCCACATGTATTCATTGAATTACTTTGGGTGTAGGCCTGAACCAAAACGTCCACTCAAGTGCAATCATTCCACATGTATTCATTGAATTACTTTGGGTGTAGGCCTGAACCAAACGTCCACTCAAGTGCAATCATTCCACATGTATTCTTTGAATTACTTTGGGTGTAGGCCTGAACCAAACGTCCACTCAAGTGCAATCATTCCACATGTATTCTTTGAATTACTTTGGGTGTAGGCCTGAACCAAACGTCCACTCAAGTGCAATCCTTCCACATGTATTCATTGAATTACTTTGGGTGTAGGCCTGAACCAAAACGTCCACTCAAGTGCAATCATTCCACATGTATTCTTTGAATTACTTTGGGTGTAGGCCTGAACCAAACGTCCACTCAAGTGCAATCATTCCACATGTATTCATTGAATTACTTTGGGTGTAGGCCTGAACCAAACGTCCACTCAAGTGCAATCATTCCACATGTATTCATTGAATTACTTTGGGTGTAGGCCTGAACCAAAACGTCCACTCAAGTGCAATCATTCCACATGTATTCATTGAATTACTTTGGGTGTAGGCCTGAACCAAACGTCCACTCAAGTGAACAACAACATCAGCAAAAAGTGACTTCTATTCTCATTTACTCTATCGCACGTGCATCCAACTTCATTAAGATGTCACGTGTGTTTAATTATAAACTATTAAACAACATTTTAATCTGAAACTATTAACAACTTGAGTAATAGTTCGTTATAAAAATAGAAGCAGGTAATTTTGAATTATCGATGGACCCTCTTTATAACAAACAATAACCACAAGTATAAGAAAACCATGCAGTGCTTAAAGCTAGGACATACCTTGAAACACATACTATTCCATTACCCTCGCGTTAGAAAGGGGACAAGATGTATCCAAGCACACTGTAATTACCGTGTGCTCAACGGACACCATCAGACCTCCTTGTTCGTAAATCAATGAGACACGGATACAGGATTTGAGTCACCCCCCAGGAGATGTACTTGTCATTTTTGTTTGTAAAGCGTAAACAGTTGCAAACAGGTTTGTTTTTGTGTTTTTGACACTTTGTGAAGAAAACATCAGTAGCTGTTTAGGAAGCGTGCACAGCGAGACAGGGGTCCCTATTAAGTGGCGGCATACACTCGCATTATGAACGTTGAAATATGCAGAAGTTACCTAAGCTTCTGTCTCCCCACCAACCCATAACAACAAAAACACCTTTTTACAAAGCGTAAAGCAACTCACTCACTCTGGTAAAAAGTTTGTACACGCCGACAACCAATATCGTATCAAGCTGAAATTTTGCACAATTAATTTTTTGACACGCCAACACAAGAATGAATAAAAAAAAACAATTAGTTAATTAATTATTTGTAATAAATTGTTTTGATTGGTATTTCGAATAAGGGAAAGAAATTACAAGTTGGATTAGTCCCCTTTATTGTTGTAGAGAAAAAAGTGTGTAAATAACTATAAACCTATTTTCCTATGCAGCTCCCTGACCCAGTGGTTATGGTATTGGCGTGAGGTGGCCTTAAACTCGAGTTCAAATTCAGGTTATCTTTCTCCCCCTACGTAGCCCTAACTCTTTCCAACTGGCCCAGACAACGAATAGAATCATAGCGTAGTGAGAAAGTGATAGAATCATAGCGTAGTGAGAAAGTGATAGAATCATAACGTAGTGAGAAAGGGTTACTATCATAGCATAGTGAGAAAGTGATAGAATCATAGCGTAGTGAGAAAGTGATAGAATCATAGCGTAGTGAGAAAGTGATAGAATCATAACGTAGTGAGAAAGGGTTACTATCATAGCGTAGTGAGAAAGTGGTAGAATCATAGCGTAGTGAGAAAGTGATAGAATCATAGCGTATTGAGAAAGTGATAGGATCATAGCGTAGTGAGAAGTGATAGAATCATAGCGTATTGAGAAAGTGATAGGATCATAGCGTATTGAGAAAGTGATAGGATCATAGCGTATTGAGAAAGTGATAGAATCATAGCGTAGTGAGAAAGGGTTAGGATCATAGCGTAGTGAGAAAGTGATAGGATCATAGCGTAGTGAGAAAGTGATAGAATCATAGCGTAGTGAGAAATTGATAGAATCAATTGCTTTTCTCTTCTGCGGAGCCTGGAGTGAGGCGATTCCTTCCGACGCGGGATACTGAGCAGATAAGTCCTTGGCCCTGTTTTTGTCGATGCGCCCGTGATTTCAGTTCGCCCGTTATAATTAAGTAATGATATATATTCTGTTTCTCTCTATGATCTGACTTTGGTTTTTGTTAGTGATAGTTAGACTGTAATTATTAATTAAGGCTTAATAGTCTATGTAATGGAGACGAGGTTGACTCTAACCCCCCAGTTCATCAGTGACGGCCGTGCTCTCGGGTATGATGGTGAGAGGTTGGAGAGGTATGTGGCAGAGCAGAAGGTTGACTACAAGAGAGCCAAGAAGGAGGAGTTTAAACGTAAGAAGGAGGAGTTTGAACGAGAGACGGCGAGACTTGAGCGAGAGGAGAGATTAAAGAAAGAAGCGAAGGCAGAAGAGGAGAGATTAAAGAAAGAGGCGAAGGCTGAGGAGAAAGCCAGACTTGAGCGTGAAGAGAGGTTGAGAAAAGAGGCGAAGGCAGAGGAAGAGAGGTTGAGAAAAGAGGCGAATGCAGAGGAAGAGAGGTTGCGAAAAGAGGCGAAGGCAGAGGAAGAGAGGTTGAGAAGAGAGGCGAAGGCGGATGAGGCCGCTAGACATGAACGGGAGGAGAAGGCTAGGCGTGAGGAACACGAGACGTGGAAGGAGAGAGATGCTTGAGAGGAGCTCAAGAGAAAAGATGAACTGGAGTTGGCACGGCTTAAAGAGAAGTCGGCGCCAGAGGCAGGTGCAGTGGCAGGTCAGGCAGTTGAGGTGCGACAAAAGAGTGTCTTGGACAGGCTAGACAACAACTTCCAAGGCATGAAGGAAGATGATGATCTTCTGGCGTACCTGACGCACTTTGAGGCCGTGGCAGCAAGGTGTAAGATTGAGAGTAAGGAGTGGTCCCTGCTATTGTCGTACAAGTTGACGACATCGCTCAAAAACTTTATGTTGAGGGACAGTCTGTTCCTTTGCGACAAGTATGAGGATGTCAAAACGGCACTTCTCCGCCACGCAGACATCAATGCGGAGACATGCCGCAAAAGGTTTCCCCGGGTCAAACCACGGCAGAATGACTTCCGTGGGTATGTGACTGAGCGGAGGACCGCACTGGACAACTGGTGCAAAATGGCCGAGGTAGGAAAGACAGTAGATGAGATCAAAGATATCTTGATTAAAGACGGGATACTTGAAAATGTTTCAGGGGAGGTCTATCGACAACTTATTCTAAACAAACATAGTACGGTAGAGAACATGCTGGAGGTAATCGAAGGTTTTAAGGTAGCTGATTCGAATGTATCAATTAGTAAAGAAGAAACTGTGTATGTGGCAGCAGCATGTTGTGAGCCTGTGATTAAGCAGAGTCCAGTGGTTAAAAGAAAGGTAATTGTTTGTTTCAGTTGTGGGGAGCAGGGTCATAAAGCAGCTGAGTGCTCTAATGAATTTGTTACACGAAATAATGAGGCTAATGTTGAGGATATAAATCCCAATGATAGTGGCAATGACCAAGACCAGCGATCTAGACATAGATGACTAGAGGGTCGTCGCGATTCGGAAGGTAGCCGTAGGTATAAGTTAATGCCGGATCTCTATACAGTTACTATTAGGAATTTGCCATTCAATGTTAACTGGCAAAGGCTTAAGGATAGGTTTAGGGAGTTTGGTTTATTTGGTTTTGTGGAGGTATTAGAGGCAAATGGGAAGTCCATGGGTATTGGACATGTAAGGTTTAAGAACTTAGCAGACGTTGCTAAGGCGGTTAGATACTTGGACAGGTCCAAATCTGGTAGTAGAAGTATTGTGGTGGTCCCTCATCGTGTGAGCTCGAAAGGTTGACGTGATGATTAAGCTAGTAATCTGGTCGCATCGGTAAATTTTGCGGGAGTGGTTTGATAGGCTAGCACACACATGAAAGTATTGCGTTACTATTTGGTTGAGTAATTGGTAGTAGAGTAAAATGTACATGATGAAGCTCATGTAATAGAGCATATACCATCGTAATATTACAATCTTATACTGTTTGAATTTAGCAATTGGATCTGGGTTACGAATCTAGTTGCATTTTCTGTCGTATAGGATGAAGATACTAATGCCATGCATAATTGTACCGCGGGGGTATAATATTAGCAGGGTGGGATTTCAGATTAGCTAGGGTATGATATGATATTACGGTCCCGTATCCCCAGCCTGAACAGAGTAACACAAGAACCTAAAGGTAATAGCATGTAAACTACAAACATTGCATAACAGTTATTCAACTGAACATTTAGTGAATAACAACAGTTGCCAACAGGAACAATATTTAATTATACTTAGTTGTAATTTTCAAACATATTTACATGTACATCAATATCATTGAAGTTAGCATTTGATTACTAATTAGTCTAGTATCACACCAACAGGTTTCCGTATTGAGAAAGTGATAGAATCATAGCGTAGTGAGAAAGTGATAGAATCATAGAGTAGTGAGAAAGGGTTAGGATCATAGCGTAGTGAGAAAGTGATAGGATCATAGCGTAGTGAGAAAGTGATAGAATCATAGCGTAGTGAGAAAGTGATAGAATCATAGCGTAGTGAGAAAGTGATAGAATCAAAGAGTAGTGAGAAAGGGTTAGGATCATAGCGTAGTGAGAAAGTGATAGGATCATAGCGTAGTGAGAAAGTGATAGGATCATAGCGTAGTGAGAAAGTGATAGGATCATAGCGTAGTGAGAAAGTGATAGAATCAAAGAGTAGTGAGAAAGGGTTAGGATCATAGCGTAGTGAGAAAGTGATAGAATCAAAGAGTAGTGAGAAAGTGATAGGATCATAGCGTAGTGAGAAAGTGATAGGATCATAGCGTAGTGAGAAAGCTAAAGGCATGAAATAGCGCTAAACAAAAACACGTGATAAAATGAATTCCAATCGCACAGATTCATGATTGTTAGTCTACATCTATTACACATTTAATGGCATGACTGATCCAATGTAATTGATACAAATCTACTGAGTATAAGCTTTGGTGTTGTTGTCTTTTTAGTAACTTTTTTTGTTAGGGGTTTTGCTTGCTTTTCTTCATTCGCTGCCCCCCCCCCCCACCTTTCTCCAGCGGTTACGAGTTTAGGACAAATACAGTACTTTAAAATAAACGTACTAATCGTGTTCACTCTGCTGTTGATGCACTTGCAGCAAGCAAGGACTTGACAGACTGACTGCAAAGTGTTCATTTGTTGGACTGAGCTGCAGTTCTTAGGCTAGGACAGCACGTATACAATGTAGCCAGTCGTTTAATGGCATCAGTTCTGTTTAAATCTTGATCATTTTATTTAATGGAGCCACAAAACTTGAAGTTTGTTTTTATTTTGTTGTTCAATGACAAGAGTAAATATTAACGAGACAAGAACTGCTAAGTCACCTAAGGTGAATAATTCTCCTGGAAATGATACAAATGCCAACATCAGCCAGAACGTCGCCACAGAATGTTCCAAGAGACAAGATCCAAGATATACAAAAAAAAGGCGTCATCCTTAACATGGCTAAAAGCTGAACACCTACATCCCGAAACAGAAGGCTTTCTCACCGCAGTACAAGAACGAATTATTTGGTCTGCAATTTAAGAAAAGCATATTCTTAGGCTGGATGTTATCCACAAATGTCGAAAAGGGTAGAAATATGGCTGAGTTCTACAAGGGAAAGATATACATCTTACATCTTAGCCATAAACAAATTAATTTCATCAGCATCTGGTCTAGCCACATGACCAAAGAAAGATTATAGCTCCCTACTGAAAAAGGTCTAGACTACTCTAGACTCTATATTGACAGATAAAACAGGCGACACCGTAATAGGCACTACATATCCGTAATAGGCACAACATATCCCTAATAGGCACAACATATTCGTAATGGGCACAACATATCCGTAATGGGCACAACATATCCGTGCGTAAAGTTGGTTTCTCAAAGTGAAGATCGGACTTCCATCTTCGTGTTCCTAGGAAATAAAACTGTGCTCCATCTTCAACAACTAAGAGAATGAGCATAGACCAGACAAAACAGAAGATTTCAACTGACCGGATCTACTGTTTGGAAACCAATCGCCATTACAACATAGTGTTTCATTCAAAGAAACAAAAAGTAGATTTGAATATTCTTTTTGGGACTATAGATCGTTAACCTTCACAGTATTGTCTACTTATAACAAAATAGATTCCAGTTGTTAGAAAATAAAGGCCACCATCTGGTCTCCACTGCAGACTTAATATCCATTAAAGTCTAAGCCGTGCCCTTAAATAAATAGTCCCCCACCTTTTTTTTGTTGTTGTTGTTAGTGAAATTGTGTGCATTTCAAATAATTATTATATAATTTTATTTTATTTATCAATTACATCTAGATCTAAGAGTCAATGTATGCTTAGTTTGGTTTTACGCTTTTAAAACAAAAATGATATCCATGATTAGTTTAATTTCCTTTTACAAAGAAATCTGTAACACAAATGTAAAAAAAAAAAAAGGTTACAAAGAAACATAAACTGAAAATCGGCCCCCGAAGTGGTCCACCCAGGCAGGTAAAAAGGCAGGTTTCAATATTATCAGAATGAAATTCTATCAAAGACAAATGGCAGAAAATAATGGAGAAAAAAAGGTTAACAGTTCTTGTGTGGTGCCCCAGCGGTCCAGCAGACCAAAGCATACGTGAAAGTGAATGTGAAGTTAGATGTGAACCTGGCCTAACTGATCTATTATAATGAATATCTTATTGATCTAATAGTTTTGTAAAGGGACAATCTCTTATTCCTCAAGAATAAAACATTTCCTTAAAAAAAAATAATAATAATAATTTCTCTTAGGTTAGGTATTATATAGTCCTATGTCATCACTGTAGTTCACGAGGTAATATGAAAAACTACTTATTAAATTATGTCTGACTTATATGCATACTAATAGATTTTTTCTCTTTAAAAACAAATAGTAAACATTTTTGTGTGTGTAAATATAGTACTTAGTATAACAGGACTTATGTAACTTAACAATACAAATATAAAAAAAAATTTTTGACAAAAAATCTTCAACCGTTTGCATAAATGTATTAAAAATATGGTAAATAGTCGTCTCCCCTAATAAAGAGCCTCAAGTGTTTGTTACTATTAATAGTAAAGAGTTGTAAAAGTGGTGTTTTTATGAAAAAACTGCTTGCATAAGTGATTTAAAAAATTAGATTTTTCACTTTCAGAAAAGAAAAAACTAGCTGTGGCATCAGAACTTTGAATGATCTAAAATACTGTGATGTCAGATTTTTACTATCTTTTCTAGTTTACGAGATCTAAACGGGACGAACAGACAGGTCACTCCAAACTAATAGTGTCTTTTCCCCTTTCGGGGGTCGCTAAAAAGGAATTTAAATCTTGATAGAAAAAATATTTGCGCTATTAGTAATAGATTTAACCATATTAATAATAATAATAGTAATTTCCTTTATAAATCGCTGTTAACAAACAAAATGTACGCACAAGGCGCTGTAATAACATTACAAACACGACAGCTAAAATGACAATCTAAAAAAGTTTTAAACAGATAGGTCTTAATGTTCTTCTTAAAAGTGGTGTAGCATGTTGTCTGTCTGAGATCAATGGGGAATGAGTTCCAGACCTTTAATCTGTGCACTGAAAAAGTCCGCAAACCGTAGCTTTTGAGGGAGAAACGAGGCACGACTAAAAGCGTTGAGTCCATTGAGCGCAGGGCTCTCTGGGGGACATATGGAGTAATATTGCCACCAATAATCAAGGCTTGACCTGATATTTTTTAAAAAGTATGAATTTTAATCAATGAAATACACACTCAAAGTAGATTGTTACGTTCATCAATAGTGCTAGATGTTACAATCAAACTTGACGTCAAGATGTCACGTTGAAGCACAATCAATGATCGTAATTGCCAAGGATCTTGAAATCTTCTTTTAATAAGATGATCGTATAGAAGTAGCTAGATCTAGTTGATAATACGATCATTCAGAATGTTGCCAGTTGATAAGAGGATCATCTAGAAGTTGCCAATCGCTAAGTCGATCTAAGTATTTTATTACATTCAATGAAGAAACTTCTCTTCGTCTAAAACAATTACTTTCAGAACTTGAAAATTCAGAATTGAAAAAGCTATTCACAAATAATTACAATGGTTAAATGTACTTGAATAAATATAACTGATCTACACAATAATATAATTGAGTTCTAATACTAAACTCTAGTAGATGTTCTCTCTAACACGTTCCATACAAGACTGGCGCAATCTAGAACCTTTCCCGGGCTCTAGAGCGTAATCACGTGACCAACAACTCTGCACTGCAAGGCCAACAAATAAATGCAGCTCAATGTACAACAATTAACATTTCAAAATCAATCACATTCATTCTGAACATGATCCTGTTGCATGATAGAAAAATTCCCCGAGGTAGCTCAAGTTCTGCTGACGAGCTAAATATAGACTATGGCCAAATATAGATACAGTGTATGTGACATAGATCTATAGTGGGAAAGAGAGTACATCTCTGCAAGATCTGAGTGGGATGGAGTACTCAAGTCTTGTACAAGATGTAAGTCAAGCTGCTCAATCCCTCAAGATACTGACATAATTCAGCTCAAAAATAAAGACAAACATTTAGAGGAGTTTCATTCATGTCTTGTGTAAATAACAAATAGAAGACTGGTATACCAATGACAATTGCCAACTTTTATATAAAAACTGTCCTAGAAAGAAGACTGGTGTATACTAATAACAATTGTAACTATAAGACATAAAATGTCCTACAAAGAAGCAATTTTTGTTTGTTACATTCTTATACACTCAAACTTAAGAATGGAAAAAAAGAAATGTGAATGCTGCATTAAAAAAAAACAATAAAATGATACATTTTCTGTAACAGCTGGAAAAAAAGAAAAATTCTATTTTAGATCAATACAATGTACCTTTGAGATTAACTTTCTTTGGAGAAATGCTGAAAGAAAAACTATAGTTTTTAGATACTGTAGCATGGGGGGGGGGGGGGGGGGTATGACTTGACATCCTTACTAAAGGCAATGACCAAAGGCATGTGACACCACCTGAAAATTCAATTGTCCTCTAATTGTCTCTTCAAGCAATATCTGGCACCACTTCACTTCAATAGAGTTAGCAATTAAAAAAACATAATTTACAGCATAATGACTTTAATCACAGGGAGATTGAGTAAGCAGACTACTTATCATTAGCCACAACATGAATGGAGCAACTAGAGAGAGAGACATTAACTACAAAACCTTCAAGTTAGTGTCAAGTCGCAACTATAGAAAAGAGGAGCACAACTCAATCTATTTTCAGAGAAATTAGCATGCCAAAAAAGAACAAGGTTACAAAGACTGTTTGGAAACACAAACTCAAAATCGGCCCCCGAAGTGGTCCACCCAGACAGGTAAAAAGGCAGGTTTCAATATTTTCAGAAAGAATATCAATGAAATTCCATCAAAGGCAAATGACAGAGAATTGATCTAATTGTTTTGTAAAGAGTCAGTCTCTTATTCAATGCCTCCAGAAAAAAACATTTCTGTAAAAACAATTAAAAAAAAAAAAATAATTCTTTAGTTTTGTTGTCCATGACTGTATGAATGCTTTGCAGTTCACGCGATAGTATGAAAAACTACTATTTAATTGTTGTTTTAAATTATGTCCAACTTATTTGATTAGTAAATACATTTTTTTCTCTTTAAAAAAAAGTTAAAGTTTTTTGTAAATGTAGTATTTAGTATGACAGAACTTACATAACTTAGAAATACCATTGTAAAAAAAATATTTTTTGACCAAAAATCTAAAACCATTTGCATAACTGTTAAAAAAAAAAAAAAGGAAAATAGCCATCTCCCTTACTAAAAAGCCTAGGGTGTTTGTTACTATTAATAGCTAAAAGTTGTAAAAATGTTGTATTTTTATGAAAAAACTGCTTGCATAATTGATTTTAAAAATTAGAATTTCGCTTTCAGAAAAGAAAAAAGTAGCCGTTGCATAAGAACTTTGAATGATCTAAAATATCATGATCCGATTTTCATTATCTCTTCTAGTTTCTGAGATCTAAACGGGACGGACGGACAGACAGGCGACACAAAACTAATAACCTCTTTTCCCCTTTCGGGGGCCGCTAAAAAAAGTAGTACAATAACCACATTCCATTACTTGACCAATCATATTTAACAAGTCACACAATTTGAAATTACTGCATACATACATGAATATAAGTCAAAGTCATTGTTACAAACTATTTCAAACAAGCCTTGAATATCTAATCTCAGACAGACCCTCATAGTCCTAGTTTATAATACACTTTTTGTTTGAGGTACCGGTAACTGTCAAGGACATTTCTGGTAACAGAGTCTAAAATTGAGAAGTGAAAAAAAATTAACTAGAAAACAAACTTTAAAGGGCACTTTTGGCAGCTGAGGAAATTAACTTAAGATAGATATTAAAAAATGTTAATGAATGTTACCCACAAAAAACTATGTAAACAACAACTAGCTATGGGGCCTTCCTTGTTATCAACTTATAGGTAAATTCCTCCTACAGATCACTCATTATACAAATATATGATTGTTCTGACAGAAACTAATGAACAGAAAATTTTCTTACCTTATAAAAATTCACAAAAAAGAACAGTTATGGGTTCATACAAGGTCTATTTAAATGTTTGGTAACAGTGGGTTGACAGCATAACAGCCTGACTGGGAAGTTGACAAGATTAGCATATATCCTCTAATCATCCTATTGGATGTATTCATGGCTGAATCATTGTAGAACAATCCCTTACTGCTGAAATAAGAACATGGTATTATTATTTTTTATGGAAAATTTAATTTTCATAGTGAAATTAAATACATATCAAAACATGATGAAGCTGTAACTATCACTTTGCATTTTAGCAGAGTATCAACACTGTATGAGAGCCATCACAATTGGATGACTTTATTGTTGCCACTTCAGTGAGATGCTAATTCAAAGAATCTAAAATAATTCAGTAGAACATGACTGGTGAAATAAAAACCTAACTTCCTTAAAGGGAAACTCCGATGGTTTTGACAATTTTTGATATAATATGTTTTTTGATTTACAGATAATGAATACATAATTCCTTTTCTTTTCTTAGCAATAATAACTTAGTAATTGATGTTTTTCCGACGTAATTTTCCTGCGCATCCAAAACAGTCAGACTTTCACCAGGTTTCTATGTGACGTCACAAATGCGTTTTAATCTATTGACTTATTGTATAACAGGAGACCATACAGCAAAGTTTACATTCTCGTAAAAGAAATATATCTTGGTCTATGCAGTTAGATCTAGGATCTTGTTAGCAAAGAAAAAATGCGTATTAAAAGTAGATTTACATGCTTGACTAACCATGGCAGTGTGTATTTTCTAGCCAGACCACTCAACACACAACAAACACTATCGCTTGGTTGCCTTGTCATGACCGACTACATGTAGTCTCGACTAGCCTTACACTGACCAGTTTGTTCGAATCAGTCAGACACATGATCTATTTACTTCTTGGGACAGAGAGAGGCTTAGATGAAAATGCTTTTTTTTCTCGAGTTGATTATCCTAATGCTTTTAGATCTATCTATATGTCACGATCATCAATGTGCCAATGTCACGATCTTTTAAGATGTTAGATGTCACGTTGAAGATTATCTTGATCTAAACAGCACAATCAATGATCGTGGTTGCAGAGGATCTAGAAATTGTCAGTTGATAGGATGATCATTTAGAAGTTGCTAGTTGATAAGATGATCATCTAGAAGTTGCCAGTTGATAAGAGAATAATCTAGAAGTTGCTAGTCGATAATATGATCTAAGTATACTATTATTATATTCAATGAAGAAACTTCTCCTCGTCAAATACAAATACTTTAATTCAAAACTTGGAAAAGCTATTCACAATAGTTACAATGATATACTGTGATTGACGGCTTCTTTTACGTTATACGGATGTATGCAAACGCTACATGAAGCTCTTCAAAATCGACACTGGCAACTGGGAAGATGTGGCACTGGACAGATCCTCATGGAGAGAGAGCATAAAGGAAGATTGCAGATGTCATACACAACAGAAGCAGAAAGAAGGGTGAAAATGCAACGGCGCCTGGTGATTATATATGCCTAACCTGCGATCGCAGCTGTGTATCAAGGATTGACCTCTTTAGTCACACAAGAAGCTGCAAAGGGAAAAGATCGTCTCTCGAGACGTAAAATGCCACAGATACTGTGATTGAATAAAACATAAAATATATATTTCTACTAAATTAAATGATCTACACAATAATATAATTATATCATCTTTCTTTGAGTTCCAACATGAGACTTTAGTACATCTTATCTCTAACACGTTCCGCTCGACAATGGAGGCAATCTAGAATCTTTCCCCGGACTCTAGAGCGTTACCACGTGACAAATATCTCTTTGTTGCATGGCCAACCAATAAAATACAACTTAACATAAAATATTTAACATTTCTGACAATTACAATTATTCTAATAAAAGGTTTCTGTCTACTTGGATATCCCTGAGCTAGCTGAAATGTTGCCGGCGAACCTTGAGCTAAATATAGATAAAGCATACATGACACTATACATGTATATATATATATATATAGCTCTGGACTAGGCCGTCACTAAGGCTAACAGCTACTGTAAGAATGAAGTGATACGATTGGTCAAATCTAGTTTCTCTTTCAGTATTGTTGAGGGAAGTGACGTTTAACATGGTTTAAAACAAAATCTCATAGAACACCTTTTTTTTTTTGAGATGTCAAGAATTTACTGACTAATTTATTAAATATAAATGTTTCTAAGCATTTAAATAAAAAATGGTAAAATGTTTACTATTACAACTTTTTACGCAGAATTTAAATATGTCAATAACTCAAATTTTCCCTTTAATATTGTTATAACTCTGCCATGCGCACTGCCATTCAAGATAGTGCAGAAAGAAGATGCGCACTATTAGTGACTAGACTAGGAAGAATGTTGACATTAGAGAGAAAAGAATATTTTCGCCCAAGTCCAGAGCCGAGATGAAGATGCTGTGCTCAAGGCAGATGTCCTATGTGTTTGTGATGTCTTCATGTAAATAAACATCTATGTCTCGTTGGTTGCCTCCCTTAAGTTATTACAATATGAAATGATGCAATATTCATTAAAATATTAATAAAGCATTTAATACATTTTTATAACAGACTCAGCTCTCTAAGTCTCCTCTTTAAAGATTACAGTTTATGGATATTTCCTCCAACGTCCAATAAGTTCTAAACCACTCTACATTTGTCATATATACTGAAATTGCTGAGCTATTATATCTAGAGGCAGGCTGTTCCAGTATGAATATGAAAACTTAGGCAAAATATGATCTAGTAAAGTAAAATGAAAAGTAAAGTTCCCCTTGAGATTTATTTATGATAGTAGAACTATGAAAAAGCCCATGTTTATAAAAAAGCAATTAAAAAAAAAAACAGTTTGTTTATATAGCACAACTTTCATGTTTATAAAAAAGCAATTAAAAAAACAAACATTTTGTTTATATAGCACAACTTTCATGCTTATAGCATGCTTAATGTGATTTGGTCCAATCTCTTTTGTGGACCAGTCAGGGAGGGAGTATCTAGGAGAAGGTTTTCTGTGCTATTTTATCTAGAGGCAGGCTGTTCTAGTAAGATTAGTAAGAAGTTAAGCAAATTGATACAAAAGATGATAGAAGTACTTAGAAAAAGAACTTAATGTAAACAACATTTTTTTAATTGCTTTTATTTTAGTACCAGGTGACCGAACCTCACTTGGTTGAATGATTTGGGAAAGCAATCGGGAAACAAATGCCCATCCAAAGAGTTGCTTTTATGTTCTGTTAGTTCTAAATGCCACTGTAAATGACAATATGAATAGAAATAATGTGCCCCAACAGTCTAGAGAAACCGCACCTCACGTTGTGTCGTTTTATATTGCATCTTTTGTGTAAAACTATTGGACTATTAATGACTTGGAAGAAAGTCTTTGCAGTGTAATTTCTCAGATAGTTATGTTCAGACATATATAATATATATATATTATTTATTCATTATGTGGCTTTGGAATGAAATATCAGGCAATGCAAAATGTCTTGGTTATAGGGTAAAACATGGACCTTGTAACATTGACGCACTTTCATAGCGGTTTAGTAATAAATACTAATATTATTATAATCTATATCTACTATAGATAAATTAATAGATCTAATCTAGATCTTTAAATCGTTTTTTTATACCAATAGACTGAATAGTAGTCAAATTGATTCCTGTCAGTGTCCTAGTTGTAAATAGATCAAAACTAATCTAATTTATAGATGATTAGAATCTATTAAATCTAATAGTATATAATACTATTACTAGTATAATAATAGGCCCTAAAATCATGCCTACTCTAGAATCTAGTCTATCCTAACTGTCCAGTGTCCTGTAAGTTGTTAAAAGTTAAGTCTATTGTCCTATTGAATATCTATTCTAGATCTATAATATATATAGAGAGACTAGTATAGACTATAGTACTATAGACATAATAGACTCTATTCAACTACTACTAACTGTAGACTGTGACGACCGTGTGTGTGGTCAGTGTTAGAGTGTTGATTGTATCAATAAGTATTAGATCTATATAAGATGATAAGACTACTGTAGGCTGTAGAGTAGTGAGTGTAAGTACTAAAGTAGTGTATAACAAGTACAGTAATTGAGTAATTATTAGGAGCAGCCTAAGTTCTAAACCTGGCCCTGGCCTAGGTAGGACTCAAGTAGGAGGCCAAGTCAAGGGCCGAAGTGGACGAACAAGTAAATTAGTAATTAACTCTATATTAGATCTAGATCTCAAATGGAGAATTAAAAAAAACTTGCTTAATAAAATAAGATTGAAAATTTATTAGCAACATTTAATCACCTATATCGATCTAGATCTAGAAATAATTCATTAATTGTCAATAAACGTTTTTAATGAACATTCTTATTCACTGTTTTGTTTATATTATTCCACAAAGATGGCGATTTCCTGCTTCCTATCTCATAAGTACGCTAACTCCGTGTCAAAAAGTAGTACCCAAAAGAAAACCATAAAAAGAAATGTATATCACAGTATACAAGCATCAATTCCAAATTAGCCAATATGTCCTCGGTAACTTGATGATTCTAATGCTCTAGATTATGTTAATTACAAATATCATTATAATTTGTGTATTAATAAACGCTATAAATTATTTGCTCCTCCCACTAATGTCAAGAAAATGCTATTTTTAGTATAGGCTACCCCATTCTCTATCACTAGTATCACCGTTGATCCATACTATAGAAATAATAGATCTAGATGTATAATAACAGACAAGGTTTCGAAGTTCTACATTCAACTCTAGTCACGGTACAGAATCTATTTATTTAATCTAGATAGACCAGATCTTAAATAGCCTATATATAGCCTATATATTTAGAGGCCCTATATTTGTAAAATTACACTTATTCATAGATCACGAGTATAGGCCTACGACTACGTATCCGCAAAAAAAAAAAATCCTAGTAGATAAATCTAGGTATATTGTCATTTCGCTACATTCAAAAGGAGCGAGATAAACGATTACTGTTAAAAATCAAATTGATACCTTATTATTTAGATGGCAAAACACCAAAATAAATGTAGAAATGTGAACATGAACATCGCTTGCATTTGAGAAGCCGAAGAAGAGTGAAACGTGTGCGTGTATGTGTCGGGGACGCATAATAATAGTATTATGCGTGCGACATTCTAGGTAGGAATACATGTTGCGCACGTATGCCTGTAACGGGCATGAGCTTTTTAATAAATATTTTTCGTGGTAAGACGTCTCTGTCGCCGATGTCTTTTGTCACACAAAATATAAAGAATAATAGGCGGAAGAAATTCGACTGAGACCAAAAAAAAAAATCCAAAAGAATCACACTAGCGGAGACGTTTTAAAATGTTTTCTTGAAAACGTTTTCACCCATATTGTTGCACAAGCGCTTCGCAAAAAGCGGTCAACATTTAAAACGATCTTATTAGAAGACAAAACGCCGTCTCCTACTTAAAGAGATTTAAATTTCTGAACATGTAATTTTACTAATATTCAAATAAATTACACTAAAAAAAAAATTTTCGCCGCCCGCTTTCCTTATTGTTAGTTGGTCGTTGACTTTTCACTACAAACAGCTAGCACAACTGAACCAATAAAGGCGTTATATATTTTTTACTAAATAAGCTTTAAATAACTTCAACAAACTTCTTGTGTGAACAAAAAATCAATATATCTGCTATTACAGTTTTCACAGATTTAATTTGAGGTAGAGATATTAATGAAATTTATTGATATTTAAACCAAATATAGCTCATCACAAAATAACGTCTATACTTTTTCATGGTCTCAAGATTGTTTGAAGTTTACATTTGCATTATGATAATTTCATCATCTTAAATGCATAACAACCAATCAATCGTTTAACCTCTTCTTACCGCCGGCTAGGAAACACACACACTATAACACCCCTTTTTGTCAGGAAGTTGCGCCCCCCCCCCCCAATTCGAGATACAACGTGACAATGTTTTAAAATTGACTTTCTAAAATTCTAATTACTAGATCTATCTACTGGGCGGGCTATTCAACTCGAAACAAATATTGCAAACAACCCGGGAAAATTCAAGGTCAGGAAAGAGTCGGCGCTTATGGAAAAACCCATAGGAAACCCTCGCGCGTCGCATTTTTTTTTCTTCTTTAGTTTCCAAAATAACTTCTTTTTGTAAAAATATCGTCCCCCCCCCCCCTTCCTTGAGTTTTCCAAGGATAATAGAATCATTAGAATTTAAATAAAATATTTCACTAATTTTTTTAATTTTTTTTTTAAACCAAAAATTTAAAGAAAAATTATTCTTGAGAATGATTTGGCCGCCCCTTACATTCGGCCGCCTGCGTGCAATGCACACATTGCACAATAGGTAGCGGCTGCCGTGTATATATATATTGTTTATATTTATCTACGTTATTTGATTGCTGAACAACTTTAAAATGCATGATTACTATTTATCTTCAGTTCACTGGGTTTGCGTAGTCGTGTGAAACTCTATACTCATCATTAATCTTCGGAATCACAGACATTGCCATTGATCTATAGTTCACTTTTGCAACAATGCAACTATAAGCAAATTACACTGTTTTTTTTTTTTCTGGATTAAATATGATCAAAGATAATGTCTTTAACGATTTCATTTTTAATCAATTGCACGTTGTGAAAGTGTCGTTTGTTCCTTTGACTCAAAAAGATTTTAATTTTAAAAATCCTTATTCGCATGACGCCAAACATATGCAGAAACGGTTGAAGGCTTGTTAAATGATTTAGATATATTCTTTAAAGTCTTAATGACATATGAATTGTGCACTGTCAGTTGATATTTTCTTCAAGAATGTCTTTTTTTTCCATGGTACATGTGCTTCCCATCCAATAAGTGCTCTCTGAGCCTGCTTAGACAGCATCAGGGTTACTCCCTGGGTGTGTGTCGCCTCTTGCTCATGTCCTGAGTATAAAAGTATGTCACCTGAAGTCAGTCTTTTCTGCCAGGAACCAGTCCATCTTGACTCACTAATTCCTAAGATGATTAGGTTGTATCTTTTCATATTAGCTGCCACTTGCGATGTCTTCCCAGTCTCATACATGGTCCGGATGTTCCATGTACCGATGGTGGTGGTGGTCCTGGTGGAGACGATGGTCTTCGGCCTGTCAGCTTCCAGAGGACTCTGGCTTTCTCTGACATGCGTCATAAACCTTCCAGATGGAGGTCCATCCTCTCCCATGTCATTCTGTTGATTTGCTGTTTGGTGTTTCTGTAGCTAGTGGTTTTTCTACATGGTAGGGTAGCTAGCCTTACGCCCAACCCTCCTTTATCCGCCGGGCTTTGGACCGTCCTTAGGTTGAGTTAAGAATATCTTTTACTGCCTTTAAATCTCTTCTCAGTCATAGTATTTCTGTTTGAATGTCATCTTTTGGAAAATCATCATATATACCAATATTTAGAAACTGACATCTACAATACTTCATCGGCTGTTGAACTAAAGGATTTCTGGTTGGATAGCTCCAAATGTATCTTCTACTTCAATGCTTGCTTGCTACCAGTAGAAGGTGAAGCTCAGCGTTACGATCAATGTACATAAGAATGAACCTCCTTTTCCTTCTTACATAGTGAGTTTACTGGCGGATCCAGGGGGTGGAGCGATAGGGGCCATCGCCCCCTCCCTCGGCCGACCCCCCCCCAAATTTGGGGGGGGGGGCGGACAAATTTTAGCAAAGATATCACACAATTTGTATACGAATATATTAGTTATGTTAATAATATATACTAATTATTTATATTTCAACCTATTTTTAGATTATTTCGACCACTTTGTATGTTTGCTGATTTGGTGGGGTGGGGAGGTGGCGATGGCAACAATCCTACCTCCCAACAATAACCTTTCGAGTGGTGGGGGGGCGGTCCAATTTATTTGTAGAAATCACAGCTTGTTAACAGAATCAATTATATGATTAAAACTTGTTATTGATATTTTAACCGATCTTTATATTGTCATTCCCCTGTTGGCCGATTGGGTTGGGGGGGGGGGGCAAAAACATCTACTCCCCTTACCATCTAAACCTTTTGAGTGTGGGGAAGGTAATATTTGTCTGGAGAAATAAGAATTGTAAACAAAATTAGTTGAATTACTATATATTTTTTGTATTATGTCGCTCACCTCTAGTATCTTGACCGAAACGGTTGGAGGGGGGGGGGAGGCGATTGCATCTACTGCCCTCCCAACTCTTGTCCTCTGAGTGGGGGAGGGGCGGTTCCATTTTTATGGAGAAATCATAGTTTGTGAACAAAATTAGTTGAATATTTATATAATAGAAGCTTGAACCCATTTGCATGTTATGTCGCACCACACTCTTATCTCAAATTGTATTATTAGGAAATATAAAATGAAAAATATTGTACCAGGTAGGAGGGGCGATACATGCAATCGCCCTCCGCCCATCGGGCAAATCAATATTTTTCATTTGTAGTTTAGTTAAGAAATTACACTTTTTTTTTAAAATTCTGTTACTAATATAATTTATATGTGCAATAAATTAAATTCTTATAGCAAGTCGCCCCACCCCATATTAATGCCAAATGCAATCATTAGCAGAAATTATAAAAAAAGATCGCGGATTAATCGTTTTCACTCTACCGCCCCTCCCCTTTTCAAACCAAAAAAATGACCTTTTAAAACAAAATAGTCTAATATGAATTTATCCTAATTAATTTAAGAAAGACTTTGTTTGGAAAATTTAGAATTCATAAGAAATTTTTGAGTATAATAGTAACATTTAAGATGATTTCTGAACCCAAATATTGTTTTCCTAGTCGCCTTTTTCAAACCTTTACTCAGTCTGATATTTTTCTATTGTATAACTAAATTTGGGACTATAATTCACAATTTATGATTGAATCCTAAAAATGCTAAAAAAACAACAACAACTTTAAAGTAGAATCCTAACTGACCTATATTTAAAGATCTATATGTCCAGACTACTTCAGACCACCTGCAACTATATAATATAGGCCTACACGTCACGTTGCTTGTGATTAACAACATTATCTCTCACTTTCAAACATTTGAGCAATTGTGCAAAGATTATGGTTGTTTAGGGCCTTTTGAGACATATGTCGTTCACGAGTACTTTTTTTTTTTTTTAAAAAGACAATGGAAGCTTATCCCAGTTGATATTCCTTGCTTTAACAACCTTTGAACTTTATACTTTTACAAAGTTACATAAGTGCTTTAAATATAGGTCAGTTATGATCCCTTTTTTTTCTAGAACAGGAAACGGAAATTGAATCAGTTCTGAAAACAATTTCAGTTATCGAAGGTCAGAAGTTCTGAACGTGAGCTACCATACACAACAATGCCAAGAAGAGGACGATCATCGCCTTCTAGGTTAGATCTAGAATACACTAGCATTTTTTTTCACTGTAGATATCTAAAAATCAAATTGTAGATCTAAATCTTAGATAGCAGAAAAGTTTACATTATTATAATTCATAAATATGATAAATCATTATGATTATGACCTATGTAAAATTATGTTCATAAATTAATGATGTAATCCTGTATGAGACATGAGTATGTATGAAGTGAATGACTCAAATGAGTGTATCAAGACTCAAGTACTTTAGTCTTAGTACTATTAAGTGTATCATACTCATTTATCTCATCATAGCACAGGCATGATAGTGTATTATAATACTGACTGTATTTAACTTAAGTCGAATTAAGGATCTATTCTAGATTAGATCTATCAGCTATCTAGGACTTGGATGTAGTGAGTCTAGAGCAGTGTTTTTTGTCTGCCGGCACAGTAAAAAAACTACAAAAATTTCGCGGCACACCACGAAGAGCAACAGTTGTTTTATAATAAAAAGATTTTACTCTTTTTATGTATTACATTTAATGTGAAGGGTGTGCCTGTTTTTGAGAGCAAATGCGATCTAATCGAGGCTCCAAAATTGACAAACAAACTTGTATTTCATCGTCTATTGTAAGAAGTCTCTCTCTTTTAGACTTGATTTCAGTCAGTGTTGAAAATCCAAACTCACAAAACATGAAGATGCAAATGGAAGAATTATTTTGATTGCTTTTAAACTGATTGCAGGATATAATGTGTTGATTGATATCCAAAACACATCCAGACTTTTCTAGGCAAAACTTAAGAACTGCATCATTTTTTAAATCAATGAGCTGCTCTTCTTCTTCAGTTGTAAGATTTGTCTTCCAGGGTTCGTACGCGGTTTGGAAAAAGTCTGGAATTTCAAAAATAAAATTTCAGACCTGGAAAAGTCTGGAAAATCGCTACTTTTTTTTAAATGTCTGGAAAAAGTCTGGAATTTGACAAAAAAAAATAATAAAAAATCCGATGTCATAAAAATATGTGGACCCGTAAAACGCTAGATGGGTAGATCTAGTTGGACATAGGGGCTAGATTATTAGATCTATATATATGTCATGGTTGAAAGCACGCGCGATCACGGCTTTGTCGGCGAAATGCCAGCTAATTTCATTTTTTGAAAATAAAACAACTGGTCATTCAGTCGATTGCAGAGCACACCCATGGCCATGATCAATCAAACTTTCTATATAGATATAGAGTCTAGATCTAATCCAGAACCAATTCGCGGCTAAGGAAGCTTTAATTAATTTAAATACAGACTTTCGCTGGATCTACATATAGTTCAAGATCTAGTATTCTATACAAAAAAAAAACGAAACATGAATCCACGACATTCACTAGCTAGTAGGCTAGAGCTTAGGCTAGATTATATGTCTAAGTTATTTAAACTCAATGTAGTTATTACAACGCTAGGTCTAGACTCAAGGTCAATGAAACTTTTTCAAAGTTGAAACAAAATCTGATGCTTAGAGCAAATTACAAAAAAAAAACGTTTGGGCCTATGTGCAGCTTGGATTCTGGATCTAGAAAATCTTTTTTAACTAGTTTAGATCTAGATTTACAATTTAGTGTCTGGAATTAGTTATAAGACTACTTTGTAGATCTAAATCCAAAACTAATCTAATGATTATAGAATTAGAAATGCTTAGATTTTAAGTTCTAGACACTAATATTAATATGGACGCTTGAATTCACCGGTAAATAAAGTTAGCAAATCGGGAGGCCCCCTCCCCCCGTAAAATAAAGAAAACAAATTATATATCTAGTATGATATACATTTAATTTAGTTTAGATCTAGACTAGATATCAATATTTATACAGTTAAAAAACACAATTGAATCAATATTGACATATTATGATTGGGAACTAGATCTAGACATAAGTCAAGTAGACCACTATTACACATTAAATTTCAATTTCAATACAGTAACTCGCTAGATTCTAGATCTTTAGGCTATCTCTTCCAAAAGAATTATACTAGACTCGACTAGAGGTAATTAACCTACCTAGGCTTGATAGTCCTGAAGTCTAAGACTAATTCTTTGCATTTTAACCAGTATCTAATGTTTAAGCCACTGTACATCCATATAAAAATTCTTTGGGATTTAAAAATAGATTTTACAACTAAGTTAGCTCTATTAGGCTATATACTAACTAGATCTATATGTTATTGAGTTGCCTAAGTCTAGGTGCTGCAAGATTAGTGACTTTTTAAAAATATGTTTTGGATGTTCCTTCAGAATTGAAAATTATCATTACATCCTAGTTGAAACACCTCCCACAGCAGGACGCAGTGGTTAGTTATAAGAAGGGTTTGAACCCAAGACCATGAATATGACAGTCTAGAGCGCATACCACAAGCTCAGGTAGCCATGCATTTTACTGTTAGTGAGTCTGGAAAATGTCTGGAATTCATTTTCACAAAAGTTGTATGAACCATGGTCTTCATTGTTTCCAATGGATAGCTGACCCATCCATAATCATTACTTCCAACTGTTGGAAAGTAATGCTGCAATGCTGACTGCAGGTGTCAAAGTGTCCAGAATTTCTGGGGTGATTTCTTTATTTGAAGCAAATTCATTGTAAGTAGGAAAGCAGTCAAAGACTCCTTTAAAGATCTTACTTTGCCACAAAGACAATTTTTCACTAAATGATTTCAGTTTTGAGGATGCAGTGATGATGGTTTCCGATGGTCCTTGAAGAATTAAATTTAATGAATTTAATTTGTCAAATAAATCAGAGAGAAATTTCACCTTAACCCACCAGATCTCGTCATGAATAGAAAATCCAAAGTCTTTTTTTTTAGCCTCCAAGAATGAAATCTGCTCAGCCTTGAGTTGGACAACACGCTTTAACACTTTTCCCCTGGAGAGCCAACGAACGTTGGTGTGATACAGGAGACATTTGTAGTCTGAATCCATTGCTTCACAAAGCTCTGAGAAAAGTCGGGATGCAAGCGGCCGAGATTTGATGAAGTTTACAACTTGATCCAGAACAGACATTAAATCTTTCGTCAAAGATTTGAAGGCAAGAGCTTCTGTGTGGATCATGCAGTGAACAACTAATACATTTGGATTTTCTTGACGCACAAGAAGGACAGCCATCGGTGCAAATGCTAACACAGTTTTTCCACTGCAGTTTGAATAGCAAAATGTTTTCGTTCACCACTTTGAAAATATCTTCGCCTTTGGTCGTAGTTGCTAAGTCTTTGCAAAATAAGAATTCGTTGACACATTTTTCATGCTTTATGAACCGAATAAAAGCTAGCATCTGGGCTTTTGCCGCTAACGCAAGGGATTCATCAACTTGAAGAGACCACAGCAAAGACACTTAATCGTCAGTCACGTCAAAGTGTTTGCAGATTTGATCTTGTAAATCTGACGATAAGTCTTCAATTCTGGGCGAGATAGTATCATTTGACAAAGGAACTTTGGAGCGATCCACTACTATTACTGGTCGTTGCTGTGACAAACCGTTTTAGCTCACTCATGGTATCATTCAGGTCTAAGCATTTAATAAATTTATTTACACGCTATTAATAATCAATTGCACTAATTTAGTGATCAAGCGCTAAAAACACAGCCCCCACCCCTCCAATCCAACCCTGCGCCCTTTGGCAGCGATGTCACATTTTACTATCCCCACCTTGACACGGGTCACACTAGACTCTTGACAAGAGTACACTCCCTCTATCTATCTCGGCAAACATCCGGTGACCCCACCTTTCCGGGAGCGGCTGGTCACTTTAAAGTGCCCATTCAACTCAACGCCTCGGGCAACGCCGTTCGTCTAGCACTAGCCATTATCGAGGTATAATCTCCCTTGATCCGACTGAGCTCTGATAATCCCCCCCCCCCCTTTATATCCTCTGACCACCTGGGCCAACTCCCTGGACTTTCAACTCGCTCCTTCGCGCAGTGTCTATCTCCCGGAAACGCCATCACGGTCAAGCAAGGATCTCTCTGTCAAAGACGTCGGATAGTCTAGACCACCTTTGCACTTATCTCCCGCCTCACCCCCTCTCCATGTGTATATGGACAAAACTTCATTCTCGCTGGAGAGCTGACAGGGAGCACATCTATCTCTTGCTCTAGACTATTTTCATTCCCTTATTTCACTTTGGATTGGTGGTATGTAACTGAGTAAAGTGCTTGAGAACCATTTTACTTAGTGATGTATATATTTGTGAATTATTTACTACATTATTTGTGTACGTATTTGTGCATTCTTATCATGGATAATGTAAGTAGATTACTGTATACTTATATTTTATATCATGACTTTTGTGGTTAAATGTTCAAGCCAGCTGGACTAGAATTTATTAACAATTCTTACCAGATGTATTTAGCTCTTTAACTATTATTAATTTAACTGATATATTAGCGCTCAGCAAGAGCCTTCAATATATTATCATTGATTAATTCCTTGGCAGAGAATTATCAAAACATTTCTATAAACATGTCTTATTACTGAGTATATATTTACTTATGCTCTATGTTTACTTATGGGAGAGCATGGGCGAGTATCAGACGTTGATCTCCCCGTCCCCTTTCATCTCATTTATCTAAGCGAGGTATGTACTTGCTATTCACTGTGACTGGTGAACATCATCACTTGTATTACTTATCATGTATCATTTATTACTGTTTGTTATTTCCCCTTATGGAGTCCCCATTATTATTGTTATCTCTCTTGATTGGACACTTATTCGCTTGTTAGTTCCCTTTGATATTTATGAAACTAGCTTATAGTTTCTCTACACCAGTCTGAAAATGTCCTTCACGGAAAGGCATCTACCTCCCAGTGTTATCATTATGGCTAAACCGACGCATACATCATATGGTTGCAGCTTTTATCTATAGGCAACATCCGCCCGAAATCTTGGCAACCTAAAGCTGATACCAGATTTGTTGGCACCAGATCTGCAGACATCAGCCCTACTCATCCTTCAAGAGTCCAATTAACAACGCTAGCCACAGACTCGTCACTGGCTTAACTGAATGGTAGACGCAGCTTAGCTCTGCAACCATACAACGTTGGACTGCACCCAGAGCCTGGATCCACTACGCCAGCCCACCAGCAGACAGCATCAGTACTAGCCACACCCGTCTCATCAGTGCAGCACCGGACCAAAGCTAATCAACCAGTCTAATGACACTCAGATCACTTGGTTATCATATCTAATGATGATAGTCTCCTACATGTAAATACGTTAGATCCCATCAAAGCAACTGTACAGCATTTCACCTTTAATTATCTTATTTTGTATAATAAACTGTATATAACTTTACATCATAGTATTTGGTGTCTGCATTATAACGCTGTGCTTGTAGTTTATATGTGCAAGTGTGGGTTCTCAAACCATAGAAATCCCCTAGACACCCAAAACGGCCAAATTTTAATCCAACTTGTCACAGTTGCAAGTGGGAATGTCGTCGCAACGTAAAATAAAAATCTAATAGTAGGCAGGCCTGTGTAGCGCTCTAAGTATGGTGTTCTGAAAACTCCCGCAGCACATCTGCAAATCTTCGGTGGCACACTAGTGTGCCGCGGCACACAGTTTGAGAAACACTGGTCTAGAGTCTGGAATTAGATTATTAGATCTACATTTCTACAACTAGATCTACATCTATTTAAAATTTTAACTATTAGTATTATCATAATTATGATCTATTAGTATTATTAACTATTTAACTAAAGTATTATATCTAGTTTATCTAGAGATGTTATATTAATACTAGATCTAGATTCTCTTGATCTAAAAATTATAATCTAGATTACTAGAAGTAGAATATTCAAGAAATATTCTAGAATAATCTAGATCTAGAATGGGGTTATTCTGGATTTCTGACCTACTTAAAACTAAGTAATGTGAGGGTTGAACAAACAAAGAGGAGAAGGCCAGGTCTTCCTATAGATATCCTATATTTCCATTGCTGTTGCTCCTCAATTTTTAAAAAGGCTAGGTGTAAACTACACAAACACACACATATATATATATATATTTGAGATTATGTAGATATTAGTTGAAACATTGTTATACTGGTATTTTCATAAACTTTAATTATTTTTAAAGTTGTGTATTTCATATACTAACAAGAAATTTAAAGGATTATTTCACTTTTATTTCAATTTCTATTATTTTAAAAGTTTGAATTTAGTCGTCTTCTGACTATTATATATATATTCCTTCAGTAGTAATGTAAATTGAACAAGATTTTTATACAATTTACTTAACGTCATTACATAGTTCAATATAAGCAAGTCTCAGAAAACTGGACATTTACTTAATTTTTTTTTTCTTCTGTATTTCAAATTACTACTCATTACATTCTTTCAGGGCTCCAGCACCTATGAGGTCGGCACCTGTGAGGCCAGCACCTGCGCCACTACCTGCTCACCCACCACCTGCTGCTCCACCAATGATGGCACAGCCTAAACAGCCAGGGTTGTTTGCACAGATGGCTGCAACAGCGGGTGGTGTAGCTGTTGGGTCTGCAGTGGTAAGAGTCTAGATCAAGAAATAATTATTTTCTTATCTTTATGTATTGTGTCTTGCAACTTAATATTAAAAAACAAAAAGTGTAGTTCCAAAATATTGGGCAATAAGTTGTCAATGCTTTATGTGAATTTTTTTCTTAGCTACTATAACCTACAGATAGGTTTTTTTTTTACAAACTTTTTTCTTCTTGTTTCATTTTAGGGCCATGTTGTTGGTGCTGCCATTACAGGAAGTGGTGGACACAGCCAGGAGCCTGCCCCCGCACCTGCTGCACCTGCTGCACCAGCCCCTGCCGCACATCCTACATACAACTATGATCCAAACTCAAATCCATGTCAATACCAGCTTCAACAGTTTCTGGAGTGCACACAAACACAGTCTGACATCAGTCTTTGTGCTGGTTTCAATGAAGCTTTGAAGGAATGCAAACTCAGATTTGGTTAGTCTTCTTCTTCTTCTAGTCAGCTTTATTGCTGCTGAGCTCTTTCGCAGACTGTGCCAAGGAAAAAAAGTGCGCTGTTCTCTTCAGTTGTTCAGCACTGCCATACAGGGTTGGTTAGTCAGAATATGAAAACAATAAAAAAAAGGACATTAGTTTATACAAATGTTAGTCATTAATCATGAATAACTATCAGAAAGTTTCTAAGATGCCTTTAAATATGCTAGATGTTGGTATTTAGTTTTAATTGGTAATTAACTAGTATAAACTCTTTTTTTAGAAGAAAAATGTGTCAATGCAATAGCAATATTCAGACTTTTCTGTTTTTCTTTTCTACAATATGGAACTGATGTTATCACACTAAACCAATCAGTTGAAATTCCTCCGATCTAATTACTATTTTCTTTTTCAACAGGTTTACAGTAAACTTACCCATAAGATGATCAGCCACCTTTAGTCTTGTTGGGTTTCAGCTGTGGACAAATTGTTGTCCTTGGTACTTGTGACTGGAAGCAAAGAAGTGATTGTGCAGTTGGTTTCATTGTCAATAGAATTTTTTTTTTATATACATTTCAAAATTTCTCTCTCTATTTTTCTAGTTGTGAATTATGGAAGGTTATGTAAAGAATGTTATTTTACACAAGCGAGTGTATCCAGTTATATATGGCAGTATTTATTATGTTGATCACACATTATAGTTGAAATAATGCTGTTGACGAAGATATGGAACTTAAAAGTGACCTGGAATAAACATTATTGCAAAACAAAAAACAACTTTTTCTCTGTTTTGTGTTTGAAAAGTGTAGACAGTCTCTCTAGAAATGTTTTGAACTATGTAATTATGTGTACATATTGACTTTGATTAACAAAGTTTAAGGTGAATTGAATAAAGATTATTGTGGGGAGAATTGTTTTACTGCTCTCCTAGCTTTATGGGTTCTGTGTTAGGCAGTGGTTCCCACACCTTGCCATGCTTTCCAATATTCGGTATACCGTACGCTTGGCTGATTAGGAATTTTAGAAAATTCATTAACGGATAATCTATTTTTTTCAAATTAAAACAAAGAAAACTACATTATTATTTATTAGACCTAACATGAAATAATAATACCAGTAATAAAAAAACTTTTAGTGCACTGCTTTGATAAATTAAATAATTTTCATCATTATGCTTCAATTTAATAAGGTTTACTATAACAAATTCTTGGTTTGTGATGCCCATTTCTTTTTTAATTAGAAGTTTGGTAACTTGCTTAAATCTTTTCAGCTGTATATGAGCAATCAGGATTTTGCTATTAATAGATATATTATAAGCAGCTTGCAAACAATCATCTCCCTTGTGTGATCTTGAAGTGAACATTTCGTCAACTCAAAGTCTATTGTAAACTTCATCTTCGAGTTCTGGAATCTTCCAAAGGTTTCATTTATTTTTTCAGGGTGGCATAGTCTCGTCTCCAGGTCAGGAATGTAAGCCGTTGATTTGTAGCACCAAACTGCTGGTAGACATATAAACTTGGCATAATGTATCTTAACTTTAAATAACTTTAATAATTTCCTCTTGTGAACAAACTAAATCACACTTTTTTAATGATATAAACAAAGTCAGGTTAATGTGAAATAAAGGTACTAGACTTGAATAATATTCTTGAACAAGATCTCACTCACTACAATAACAGTCTGGTGTCGTCTCCTCTACGACCAAGTGAAGACAATGATACCTACGTTTTTTTTACCTATCCCTTAGGCTGTTGGACCGTGGGGGCACCATGCAAGATTCGTCGACCGTCTATCTCCATTCCTCTCTTTGCCTTAGTTAGAACCTCTTTAACGCCTTAAATGCTGCATCATTCACATCCAATCGCTCACCTCTTCCTACCGTCACCATACAGACACACGCACCATAACAAAGGGATTCATAGTGTCATTACTTAAAACTTGTTGCATAAAAGGCAGGCACATGAGCTATTTATTTGTTTGCAAGGAAGACGAATGTCAAATTAGAATGCAGTGTCCAATACAGCCATGCTGAATATTAGTTTGATGTAGACACAATTAAGCTATTTAAATAAGTTTTTAAAACAACAACCAATTCGAGTAACAGTTCCTGATCAAAATTCTTCTTCTATAGTGTTATTTTTTTTATATTTATTTATTTATATATATTTTTTAAATATGCAATGTTCGAAACACAAAAGTTTTTCCTTTCAATTTGTTCATACCTTTAGGTCATAATCAAACTAAGTTAATTCACAAATCACTCTAAATTTTAATTTCAATAACAAATAGTTCACTATACACATTCAATCCCATTCACACATAACACAAAAACCAAGAGCTTCTACATAGATTTAGGGACTTTGCACGGGTTCAGCAAATAGTAGACGAGCTGGGAAGACTGCTCCGTGAGGTTGCCTTTCAGTGTGGTAGTACCTCGAATTGTAATGCCGGAGTTGGTTGGGTCAGCCACAAACACCTAGTGGAATAGAACAGATTTAAGCTCTAGTATTAGCACATTCTCTATATGTAGCCACAAACACCTAGTGGAATAGAACAAACAGATTTAAGCTCTAGTATTAGCACATTCTCCATATGTAGCCACAAACACCTAGTGGAATAGAACAAAAAGATTTAAGCTCTAGTATTAGCACATTCTCCATATGTAGCCACAAACACCTAGTGGAATAGAACAAACAGATTTAAGCTCTAGTATTAGCACATTCTCTATATGTAGCCACAAACACCTAGTGGAATAGAACAAACAGATTTAAGCTCTAGTATTAGCACATTCTCTATATGTAGCCACAAACACCTAGTGGAATAGAACAAACAGATTTAAGCTCTAGTATTAGCACATTCTCTATATGTAGCCACAAACACCTAGTGGAATAGAACAAACAGATTTAAGCTCTAGTATTAGCACATTCTCTATATGTAGCCACAAACACCTAGTGGAATAGAACAAACAGATTTAAGCTCTAGTATTAGCACATTCTCTATATGTAGCCACAAACACCTAGTGGAATAGAACAAACAGATTTAAGCTCTAGTATTAGCACATTCTCTATTTGTAGCCACAAACACCTAGTGGAATAGAACAAACAGATTTAAGCTCTAGTATTAGCACATTCTCTATATGTAGCCACAAACACTTAGTGGAATAGAACAGACAGATTTAACTCTTTCTCTCCTATTTGACGATACCATCAAATTAAATTAATTTTTGTCTTTTTATAAAAACTAATTGGTGTCATATGTCCCGTGTCATGTCATAGCCACACTTCATGTCATAGCCCAACTCCGCCATAAACAAAGATTTTTTTCTTTTCTAATTGTCTTTACAAGTGCTGCTGTAGACTGTGCAATTCTGGCCAGTAGTCCTGGTTTGGTTCCATTGTCTTAAACGATTGCTCCGAAGTATTCTCAGACTGCTGACACTTGTCAGTTTTTTCTCCTCCAATACTAATGTCCATTTTGAAGCCTTGTTCGCTATAGGCAACAACGTACATTTTATTTCCTGCATTGACTTGCATACTGTTATAACCTTGCCATGCACACCGCCATCCAAGTAGTGCAGTAGGTGCGCACTGCTAGAAATTAGACTGAGAAGGATGTTGACATTGCATTTGGTGAAGAAGCTATGCTAAGTCTTTGTTGTTCTATGTTTATGTGATTTACTGTTAATTAACACTTTTGCTCGATGAGTGGCCTGCCTGGTCGTGCGGTTTGAGCGCTGGACTGTCGTTCGGATTTATCGACGGTCGAGGGTTCAAACCCTGCCCGCTCCCATCCCCCGTCGTCCTGCGGGAGGTTTGGACTAGGAAGTAAACTATCTTCAACTCTGAAGGAACATCCGAATTATGTAAAACATTTTTTTTTTACAAGTTTATAAAAAAATATATGTTACGAAATCTTATCTCTGCCCATCACCAAGTCAGCTAACTCTTCCCCTGACCCTGTCAGACAATCTATTTCATCTACAAAGCGCAAGCTAGTAGGTTTAATTTTTCTCCTGATAATGCTTACAGAACCGTCCTAACTTTCAAGAGCGTCCTCCATTATTCTTTCAAAGAAAATATTGAAAAGTGTTTGTGAAAGTATTTTGACTAATTAAATGATTGAAAGGCTAAAGACAGAGAGGGATGGAGAAAAACGGTAAACAGATATTGTGTGGTGCCCCAACGGTCAAACAGACTAAGAGATAGGTAAATGATTAATAGTTAAAATGAGTTGAGTTGAGTAATCAAAAGTACAAAGTGATCAAAACTAGAAAGTGACCAAAACTAGAAAGTAACCAAAACTACGAATCTGTGTCTCTAAAAGCTCCTCCTGAATGATTACAATAATCGTATTACTGACCGTTACGTTTTGATGCAACAACAGGTTGACCTCTGTGAGCACTACCTCTGCGATTGTGTTGCTGTCCACTACCATGATAGCAACTTTCGTGGCATTTCGTCTGCCCCCTTTAGCCTCCGAGTAACCTGCTTCCGATCTTAGGTGCTAGACAAATCAGACAAGGGAAGCAAACAATACATAAAAAGACAAAATCAAAGTTATACCCCCCTGCCCTTTCCCGAACAGACTTGTTTCGTTGAAATGTTTATTTAAAACGTGACATCACAAAAATTAACAAAATAAGAATAAAAACAATTATAATGTTTTTGTAAAAATTCGTTAAATATAAGCATCAATATTTTTTTTTTTAAAAGTCTATATGTTTTAATTTTAGAATGTTAAAAGGTAACTACGACCTATTTTGACTTCTCTTTTTATATATATTTTTTTGCTTTAATAATTGTGTTTATTGTAGGTGAGATTTGAGTGTTATACTATAACTGGAAAGTCTTGACATAGTGCTCCCCCCCAAAACAAAACAACAAAAGAAACGAAACCTAAAGGGCTCCGAACGTTCTTGACAGTATTAAAACGTAGATTACATTTGTTCAGCAGAGACTGTACTATACTACAAACAATGGAAAATGAATATCTCTCAAAGAAATCTAATTTTTTAAAAACATTATCAATATTTGAGAGTTTAAAAAACTAGTGCTATTTCTAGGATAACTGCAGTAATCTCTGGGTCAGTATCCCAACTGACACCCATAATAAAGTTATAGTTTTGAAGGTAGCGATTAGCTTTCTCTGGTGAAACCCTTCGACATGCTTCACAAGAAAAACATTAAAAATAATTTTTAAAAAGACAATCTTTCGCTTATACAACTTATAGAGTGAGTCGTTTTCTCTTATAAAATAATGAATGTTAGAAAAACAAAAAACAATGGAACATTTTAGATGTACATCAACTGTTAACTTTCTAGGACAATCGTTACAGTAGAGTTTGAGATGCAGGTTCAACGATGATACGAGTTGAATAGAGATACTGTAAAAACATTTTCAAAAACCGTTCTCGTGAGCTTTTTAACATTGTTGAGTCAATTTTTGTAAGTTCTTCCGTTTTGTATTCAGTTAGCAATCAGGGAGTGAAAAAAAGTGACTTTTTCAGTGTTTACTTTATAGTGAAAATCTCCAATATGAATTTTGTCTTCTTCTTCGATCTTATTTTTCATGTCGGAGGGTTCAGATTAATAATCCTATATATGAGATGAACCGCGCAGTGGTTTCCAGATCAGGCAGTTCTCCATATAGTTATTCTTCTATAGAAGGTTTTTGGGATCAGTGTCTTGTTCGAGCCTCTTGATAAAGTATGCATCCTTGAAGGACATGGTCAGCACTCTACTGCTGATGCTCCACAAGGGCAAGTTTCGATGGTCCCGACATTCTGTTGTGTCCTTTTCCGAGTCGAAAAATTATTCGTTGGTCATATAGAGATAACTTCCAATAGGCGTATTGTTTCTTGTACTTGGGATGTGAGCTGGTCCAATTCTCATTTATTCTACTCTCTATTATTATCCTCTTTCTTCTGGGTAGAGAAGAATTTTGATTTGTTTGTTCATTTCTCCAGAGAGATTCATAACAAACGAATATTCACATTTGACTAGAGTAACACCTTTAGAAAAATCACTAAATTTAGAAAGCTTTCAGGATAGAAGACTCAAAAGTAAAGTAGCAATTATATATAAAACACTGAACCATAATCTTCAAATACAAAAACAAAATTTAATAAAATACTCTGAAAGACACAAAGATACAGGTACATTCCTCGTCCCATATGCGAGGACAAATTTGTACAAATACTCCTTCTTCCCTAGTGCTATTAGAGCATGGAATGGGTTGCCTGAGCTAGCCAGGAAAACCAGTGACTTGGCAGAATTTAAGTCATTGGTTAATATGCATGACTAAATGCATGACGCGTAGGACGTAATCATCTTCTTTTTTGAAGTAACGTCTGTATTATATAAGATAAGATAAGATTCTTGGCCAGTATGTCTGCTCTTTCATTGCCTTCTAATGCATGTGTTCTGGTATTCATTGAAGAACAGTTACCTTGCCGTTGTTGTTATGGCTTACAAGAGTTGATCTGAGTTGCTTTAAATATAAAAGTATCAGAGTCTTCAGTCTTTAAAGGACTTGCATCGGTCATTAAGACAATTTGTCTGTTTAGTGTACATGGGTAGTTTATTACTGTAGTAGCTGCTAGTTCCAGTGCTTGCCTTTCTGCTCTATGGCTGTTTGAGAGATCGCCACCTGCAATTGACTTTTTTTGTCTTTCTCCATTAAGTCATGCGATGCCAGCTATTTTTCTGCTAAGTCGTTAGTTTTCCTGGATGATTCAGGCAACCCATTCCATTCTCTATAGGTACTACGGAAGAAGGAGCCCTTGTACTACTTGTATGACAAAAAAAAAAGAGACTAGGTACTCAAAGAACTTCTAACCTGTATGACACAAAAAAAAGATTATTAACTCAAAGAACTTCTAACCTGTATGACAAAAAAAAAAAGACTAGGAACTAAAAGAACTTCTAACCTGTATGACAAAAAAGACTAGGAACTAAAAGAACTTCTAACCTGTATGACAACAGGAAGTTTCGGAACGTTGTAACTTCTCAGATTATTTCTAAAGTCTTGTTCTCTTTTGTTAGCGTTGAGCCAAAACCCACTTTCGTTTGGACATTGGTCAGACATGAGACCATACTTAATAGGGAGATAAAAAAACAAAACAAAAAAAATAACTTGTCAGTTCAGAATACAACTCTAAGCTTTAAATTGTGCATCATCATGTTTTGTTAGTGGCCCCCGAAACGGGAATAGACGCTATTAGTTTTGTGTAGAATGTCTGTCCGTCTGTCCGTCCCGTTTAGATCTCGTAAACTAGAAAAGATAATGAAAATCCGACATCATGATATTTTAGACCTTTCAAAGCTCTGATGCAACCACTGGCGGATCCAGGGGTGGGGCGGTAGGGGCGATCGCCGAAAAGAGGGGGGGGTCGGACGAATTTTAGTATAGAATTTACACAATTTGCATACGAATTTATTACTTATGTTAATAATATATACTAATTATTTATATTTCAACCTGTTTTTAGATATTTTCCCTCCCTCTAGTATGTTGGCCCATTTGGTGGGGTCGGGAGTTGGCGATGGCATCAATCCTGCCCCCCCCCCTAAACTTTTGAGTGGGGCGGGGCGGTCCAATTTATTTGTAGAAATCACAGCTTGCTAACAATATCAATTAATTAACTATATGATTAAAACATGTTATTGATATTTTAACCGCTCTATATATTAT